>RJVU01042551.1:6321871-6413284 GCA_003731715.1 Anabarilius grahami
GTTGGGCAAACATTTAACCCAGCCGCTGGGTTAAAACAACCCAATCGCTGGGTTTGTCCATTTTCAACCCAACTTGGGTTGTTTTTAACCCAGCATTTTTTAGAGTGTATGGTGACATTTCACTAGTGAAAATACAATTACAGATATCAAGAATTCTAGTTTTTACTAGTGGAAATATAATTCTTGATATCAAAAATTAGCATTTTAACTAGTAAAAATTGAATTGTTGATATCAAAAATTAACCTTGTCACTAGTGGAAATGTAATTCCTGATATCAAGAATTAGCATTTTAACTAGAGAAAACTGAATTGTTGATATCAAGAATTCATATCCTGAGAATGAATAAAAGTCAAAACGGCTTGCCATAAATGACTGATAGTTGACATGGACTAGTTGCAAAGTTACTTATAGTTATTAGAATGTCTAAAGTGAACCATCAAACTCTTACTTTATTTGTAATATTAAGCAAGTGAATAAGAATCACTTATTATAAATTAATTAGAATCAGTCTAATGCTACAATAATAATGCTACACGTGTGTTATGGTAAAGTGGATTGCGCAGAGAGGAAGGAGAGAGTTAAATGAGCTGTCCTTGTTCTGGTGTCTGGTGCACATACGTTGTTTTATTTTTACCATCCACCATTAAAATCTGGGTTACACTCAAGGCCTTTTGGTCCTTGTCCCGCTCCTGAAATGAGAGACTGCAGCCAGAATATATGACTATAGCAGCTTATAAGCTGCATATTCAGCGGGGCCAACAAGATCTTCACTGTTTCAAGTCAACATGAAATCAACATGTGATTCGATCTGTGATTTACTCTCTTAATACACATTCCTGCTCTTACAGTGAACATCGATGCACGGTATTTCAAAGACAACACCTCTGAAACGACTTTCTTTTTTGCTGATGTCACAAATCCTTTGTACTTTTCGACCCTTCCCATCCAACCATGTCATAGCCATCTTTTTCCTACGCCCCATGACGCTTTGCGGGAATCATGGGAGTAACTTCTGTTAAACTGTAAACAATCAGTGAAAGGTTCACACTATGAACACAATAACATTTTCAAAAACTGAGTACAATGAGAGGACATTATTCTACTCACCCTTCAACCATCGAACATAAAAAGGTTGAATAATAACCCCTGATTATTTCAGCAGCAATATTACGGACACATTAATATCACTGTGGTAATATATATCTGTATTATGTAACATAAGTTGCCTTAATCAATAATGTCCATTAACTGGAGCATTGAGTGATAATATTTTATAATGATTTCCATCATTATAACAGAAATAAATATTGTATATACCTGCTTTAGAAACATTCAAACACTGTTAATAGGGATTAGAAGTGAAAACAATTACATTTTAAAGTAGCTGTGTGAAAACAAACCTGGAAAGAGATGTGAGATGTGAACAGTTTTTTCATAATGTTACAGCGGAATACAAAGGAAAAATCTGAAAATAATCAGGAGGAAAAGAATTCAGCGACTGAACAGATATTCTTGTGATACAATGTCACAGTAAAATACCAAGCGTTACATTATTCTCTTGAAATCTGAAGATGAAGGACATTTTACAGCTCATTCAGTCAAGCTGACGGATAAGGATTATTTGTAGTGCAACCTTATGATCTGAAATGATATGTTTCAGTCTTTTTGCAGTCGGCTCGTTAGGAAAAAGGTGGATAGAGATACCTTTCATCATCCATTAATTCCGTTTCGATTAAGCCCCTCCCTACATTTTTTTCGTATTGAATATCTGCAAGTAAAAAGGGCTGCAAATTTCATTTATTGTCACCATGAAATCAAAATTGAAATTTCGTATTATTAGTCAAAACAAGAAAGAAAATTGAAAGAAGATTCGTTCTCCATATGCAGAGCACTTTAGAGTTTAGCTCTAGTAAACGGACCTTTACTTCCCAAACCATGGTACTGTATATATGCCAGTAAACTGGATTCTCAGCTGGAATGAGGTGGCAGTGGAACACTGAAATGATCCCAGACTGACTGTACACACAGCCTTGGCTCTTTTCTTCAGTCCGTGGCAGAGCAGGCTGTTTAGGTAGCTGTTGGGTAGCTGGGGCCTGGTGTGAAGCTGGCACAGGAGCTGCTGGTCTTCAATCGTAAGCCAACACTAACATCTGCTCCATCAGTGGAAAAAAGCTCTCTTTGGCCTCTTCCACCCAACACTCCAGCTAATGACTAGCCACTCCTGTCATTAAAGCCTTATTACCTTAGTAGGACTCCATACAGAGAGGAGAGGAATACCCTGAAAAACCACAGGGGAGAGAGGTGCAAATGCAGTCTACTGTTAGATGGACAGATTAATGGGTGGATGTTCTGATTGGGATAACTATATTCCCATATCTAATGAACACTTCTGGGAACTGTTTAGGGCATCTTGCAGAACTCAAGACACAATATCTTACATCAGCTAGCTGTGGGTTAAAGTAACCCTCCAATAATGCTGAAACTCAAGACACACAAAAGCAGGTTCGTTGTATTCTTAATGTTATTTTTGTAATTATAATGGGAAAAAATGAAATGTGATTAGAATAGATAGTATAGTTAGCATTATGCTTTTTTTTCTTGCAATTGTGAGTTATCACGCAATTCTCACTTTATAGCTCATAATTTACTTTATATCACGCAATTCTGACTTTTTAACTCACAATTGCGACTTTATATCTCGCAAACTTTATAATTCGCAACTGTGACTTTATATCAGATTAAGAGTTTATATTACACAATTCTGACTTTATAACATGCAATTGACCCTTCGCAAAGACCTGCCCCCCTTAGTTACTGTTGCTTTGTCCGACAAGCCGTGGCGCTGTCACGCCTCACACAGTGAAAAACACATTGCGGAGCAAAGAGAATACAGACATCATGTCGATAGACAAGACAAAGCAGGTTACTAATGATATTAAACAAAGTACCAGCTTTCAAACTGTGTGGTTTTTTAAGAAATTAAAACAATAAAAAACATTTTGTGGCTCTTTAATGTGTCGTGACAGATTGCTGTAGCGCCTCAGCTCAAGCGGCTCGTAAACCGATCATCTCTTCCTGCTAGTTCATTTATAGCATCAAATAAACATGAATGAACATGAGAAGGAACGCGGAACGCGTTTCAAACGCGGAAAGACGTAAATACACACCATTTTTAAAACTTAAGTCCACCGAGGTTAATCTTCTAAGTCCTGACTGCTTTGTCTGACAAAATGGCAGATTCTGCGTTCTGATTGGTTAGATCGCTTGTCAATCAAACTCCCGGCGAAGGGTCAATTGCAAGTTTATATCTTACAATTCGGACTCTATAACTCACAATTGCGAGTTTTTTATCTCACAATTCGGACCACGATTGTAAGTTTATATCTTGCAATTCTGAGAAAAAAAGTCAGGATTACAAGATGTAAACTTGCAACTCGCAATTGCATGTTATAAAGTCTGAATTGTGTGACATGAACTCGCAATCTGATATAGTCACAATTACGAATTATAAAGTTTGCAAGATATAAACTTGCAATTGCAAGTTATAAAGTCAGAATTGTGAGATTCAAAAATTTTTTCAGTGGCAGCCTCCACACGAATATACAACTAAACAAAATATCATGTAATTTACTAGATTTTGATAAAATATTAATTACTGCAATCTATTTTTTTTTTAAATAAATGATTCAATGACTCACTAGTAAAGACTTAAAGGTGTAGTATGTAAGAATTCTGTCCGCTAGAGGTCGCTAGAGACCTATTTAAAACAAAGGCGTAGCTTGATGACGCCAAGTTTGAGAGCGGAATCTTGGGACATGTGGTCTTCACCTCAACGGATGGTGCAAAAGAATAGGGATAGGACTCGGGAACAAATCATGTTCATGGATGCGATTATTAACGTCATTGTAGTATGAAGCAGAGCAGGAGCGAGTGTTGTGGGAGCTGAACGAGGCCGCTGGAGCGATTGCGCAAATTTTCGCTGTGATCGCAAATAAATATATATACGAGACCACTTCGAAGCATGTGTGTTGTGTTGACGCGAGAGCAGAAGTTGCTACGTGAATGTGCATTGGAGATGAATATTTTGCATACTCTCTCTCGAGTAAGCTCTCATTTTGAATAAGTACTTTCTTTGCGAGCTTTAAAAAAGTATGTGAATGTGTATAGTATGAATGTAATCCGGACGTACTACATCCACCATGTTGTCATTATCATGTGACCTACCAGCATCAGTTGCATCTCTTCACTGCCATTCTCAAATCCTCTCCTGTGGCCTCATGGGATAGTAAAGTGTCCATCATATATAGAAGTAGTAGGTCATCCAGGTACTTTTCACCTACTGTTTTGAGTACTGTGAATTCAGACAAAAATGATTTTGTCACACACTGTTTTTCGCCTATACTGTATCGTTCTGAAGTACTTGATTTTGTACACAGCCAGTATTTTTTTTTCCATTTCTAGTCAGGCACTGAATAGAAGACCCATGAAAAGCCTTAGCCAATGGAATTGATTTGGGTTCAAAGGGGATACGTCTCTTTTGGGAGACACAGATGGGATTGTAAGAAACGACCCATTTCGACCACTAATTGTAAAGGACATTTTAGAATGCTCCAGAACACTAAATTGCATCGCTAGAAGTATACAAATGCATGTTCCAGACACAATTCATCACGTGACCTTCTGTTTTACTACAAGTATGGAGGTTATTGGTATTTTAAAGTCTGAAGTACATTTTAAGTGTATTAACATTATAGTGATATTAATGAATTTCTGGCAACCACAGCTGCCTTCTTTTTTTAACAGTTTTAAATTTAAGGTCAAGTGCAATTCTAAGACTCTTTCTGGTATTCTCTTTCTCATCTCATCTCAACTTTCATAACCCTCTCCAAAAACAAACCCTCAAGCCCCTCTGTTGTTGAAAGATTGGTCATCCGCCCAGTCACCACCAGCATGAAGTCTCACGGATGGTGAAAACTTAAGGGACACCAAAGGAAGAAAAGCTACTAAAGAAGGCCTAACACAGCTGTTAGACTGTCTCAATGTCTCCTCTGTAGTTATGTTACATAAAACAAATATTGAATTTGATCTTTAGGTTCTCTGTATAGCTGCCACATCTGTGTCTGTCTCACGGTCTGTGTTTGTATGAAATTTAATAGATCACATATTAATCCGTTGCAGAGACAATGTGCATTATACTGTTTTGTTTCACCAAATAAAGACACAGGTCCAGAAAAATCACATAAAAGAAAGAGTTCAAGCTGATTTTTTTTTTTCATCATTTACTCTACACTTATATGACTCATCTGTGTGACTTCAGGAACACTGCAGACGTTTTGAAGAATGTTGACACATGAGCACCATAAAAGTCCAAATGATTTGTGCACTAAATTCATCATGATCTCATTGCAATAGATCATGTCATTGACTTCAAATTTGGTACAACATGTCATTCCATGTTTGAATAAATGCAAATGTGGATTAAATCAGTGAATAATGACTAAAATTTCACACAAAGCTATATGGCCTCAGAAGACTTTGAACGTAGCACTTATGGGTTACCAAGCAGAAAGCACCGTATAAGTCATAGATGTTTGGAACAACATAAGGATGAGTAAATGATGACAGACTTTTCATTTTTGGATGAACTATTATTCCTTTAAAACCCCATAGTGTAAAAAAACAAAAAACTCTATTGGTTTTCATGTTGATGGCTGTCTGTTTTCCTGGCTGATGGGCTTGCTGAACTGACTGATGTGCTTTATTTCTATAGAAGCAGATGGTTGTTTTTACATGTCTGCTTTACCTTGGCTGACTTACAGACTCGTGAGGTGCGCTGATGGTGTCGGGTCAGCTTTCTGCTTTGGTGCTGTTTTAGATAGATAGGTGAAAATAGGTCTGTTAGCATGTGCATCACACAAAAATAGGGCCCAATGTATGTGTTTTGTCTGTAAACTTCTGTCCTGGCAGGGTCCTTTTCTGTTTTTCTATGGATTTTTATCTTACAGTGCACTATTTTTCTTTAGTTCTTTAAGACTAGTTGACAGTAAAGACTAGATGTAATCAAATCTGTTTGATTAGACAATCCTTTTAATTAAAAATTAAATTAAACCACAGAATCAAGAAATTTAAAATGTAACGCAATGTGGAAAAACACAAATTTCATAGGGCCTGTGAAATAATGTTTTAGACAAAAATTCTGATCATAAAATCTATACATTTTCCACAAAAAAAAAGTCATTTCGGAACAATTCTATTAATTGCTTAAGTTCTCATGTTGCTTCCGTTCTTATTTAGCTTCTAGCTTGTTCTTACTGGAATCGGAGAGGGTTTATTCATTTATCAGTCACCCCACTTAAATTAATCAATCAATTACATACATAACTAGATGTAGTTATGTCTACATAACTTGAAGACAAACGTTGATGTTGGCTTGACAAAGCCAAGTCTGAAAGTTTAAGGTTTGAAGGTTTTACTCAGAGAAAGTAAAAAATGTTACTAGCATGATTTAACGTACTGCTAACATGTGTTAACATGTTGCTAGCATGAATCAACAGGTTGCTTGCATGTTTTAGCACATTGGTAGCATGAATTAGCATGTTGTTAACATTAACTAGAATGTTGCTAGCATGATGTAACATCTTGCTAGCATGTTTTAACACACTGTTAGAATGAATTAGCATGTTGCTAACATGATGTCACTAGGTGAGTCCCAATTCGCGTACTTATGCACTATTCTATGACGTTTTTAAGTATAAATAATGCAAGTAGTGCGTTCACACAAAAAATTCCAAAAATAAAACATAGCTACACTTTAAATACTCGGATGATGCACTAAAATAACGGAAAAAACGAAGTGTGGAATGTTGGACACTTCATGCCCTCAACTGTTGCAGCTTTAATTACGTAGCGGAGGGGAGGGGGTATCAAACTCCATTGTTAAATGACAAAATTAACCTTATACAATTCACACTCTACATGGATGAATACATAGGGCATAAATAAGTACATAGTGTATAAGTGCATAGTGTAGTGCGTCGTTTGGGATGCAACTACTGCCATGTTTTAGCACACTGCTAACATTAATTAGAATGTTGCTAGCATGTCCTAAGCTAGTTGCTAGGCTTTGTTAGTGATAGATACATAGTGGAAATAGAGTTATTGTATTAAAGTTTTGACCCCATCAATGAAAGTGTATGGGACTTTTATGATTTTTAATCTTCATTTTTAGGAAAACCATAAGTCAGATTAGTTAGAAAAGCATTTATACATTTTAGTTCATGCATTCCCTGAGAATCAGACCCATCTTTAGGTGCTTTAAAAAATCCAGAAACCAGTACAATGAACTGAAAAATCTATAAATGTTACACCGAGGAATTCTGTACAGTCAAAAGAGGTTCTTGAAAAGGAGGTTTTGCTGAACTCAAGGATCTGTAAAGACCCACATCAACAGGCTCATGTTCAGATGCAGGGTGGATCCGGTGTGTCCCATCTGTGTAGTAACCATGTGCTCATTCCTGTGCTGCACATTGGCGGCAGACAAGGTGCAATTTGTTCCATTTGGACTATAACTGTCAGGAAGAGATATACCCCCACTTAAATAGCAGCCCATAATCTCCTCCACTCCCCATATTATCCTAATTGAACCCATGGGCTGCCAACCCCATCAATAGCTGAGCTCATCTCCAAATTAATAAAACATAGGCCCCCAAAGCACGGCCACATTACAGCTGAAGAATACAGGGGCAGAGATGGGCATTTGTCAGAACACCAAATCTGGGACCGCAGCAAAATGATTATCTTGGTTTATTATCCTCCAAAAATATTCCAAAAAGAAGTCTATGAGCAGGTTTTGTAGGTTTTGCTAATTCGTTATTATTTCACGCTAGAACAATCTGCAAAGGGAAGGAATCTTTTGCCAGCAACACGTCAAAACCCAATGCCATTGACATGTGTTGTTGTTTTAAAAAGACTGCTAACAGTGCAACGTGTTCGACACGTGTATCATTACACTCCCTGTCTTTACTGGCACGGTGAGGGTATCATAATAAAAGTGTGCCTGTAATGAAAGCAACTTTAAATGGAGGCAAATGCAGGCAGTGTGAAGCCTTTATTAAATACATTCATCATGTAGTGTTAACAGTCACTGCAGTCAGTATTTTAATAAGTGAGAGACCCATTCTCATGCCGAGAGCAAAACAGATCGGCGCTCAAAACACATACAAACACAGCATCTCTGTTATTTTTCTCTTTGCTACACAGTACTGCTTTCTTTCCTGAATACAAAACAATACATTTCCAGGGAGTTTGATCGCTCTTACCCCTCATATTTTGTATAGGTTTTGTATCCTTGATTTCTCTTGGCTAAAACAGACAATGCTGCTTGTAGAGAAAGCAAAAGCAGTGGGTCCTTGAGCACTCCTGAAATGCTCTGGCTATTCAGATTGGACATGAACTGCATAAAGGAAGCTAGCAGCATGTAAAGAGAGGAATGCTGTTATAGTAGTTCTTCAAGGCTAGAATTTCAAAACTGTTCTCTCCTACTTCCCAACATACTGTACAAACTGAGGTGAAATGAATCTCCACGTTGACTGCTGCCAAATCGATCACTCAGTGATGGGATGAAGACAGTTGTCCAGCTGAAGATTGCTAGTGAAGGAGCTTGTCGGGATTCTGATTTATGTACTCTGAATAATCAGATCAGCTGGAAAAGAACAAAAGAAGTGCCACAAATGCACTATGCAGACAAACGTTTTCTGACTGTTTTGTGTAACATAGTGAATGACAACCCTGCAGTGATCTCATTGCAGAGATGACCTACATAAAGCCAAGGCCCAATTCAACTGAATTACTACGAGAAATGTTAAAGGGTTAGTTCACCCAAAAATGTCATTAATTACTCACCCTCAGGGTTAGTTCACCCAAATATAAAAATAATGTCATTTATTACTCACCTTCATGTCGTTCCACACCCGTAAGACCTTCGTTCTTCTTCCAAACACAAATTAAGATATTTTTGATCAAATCTGATGGCTCAGTGAGGCCTCTATTGCCAGTAATGCCACCGAACTTCTCAAGATCCAGAAAGCTACTAAAGACATATTTAAATCAGTTCATGTGACTACAGTGGTTCAACCTTAATTATTATAAAGCGACAAGAATACTTTTTGTGCACCAAAAAAACTAAATAACGACTTTTCAACAATATCTAGTGATGGACGATTTCAAAACACTGCTTCATGAAGCTTCGAAGCTTTACAATTCTTTTGTTTCGAATCAGTGGTTCGGATCGCGTATGAAATTGCCAAACTGCTGAAATCACGTGACTTTGGCACTCCGAACAACTGATTCGAATCAAATGATTCTTAAAGCTTCGTAACAGTGTTTTGAAATCGGCCATCACTAGATATTGTTGAAAAGTCATTATTTAGTTGTTTTGGCGCACAAAAAGTATTCTCGTCACTTTATAATATTAAGGTTGAACCACTGTACTCACATGAGCTGCTTTAAATATGTCTTTAGTTCATTAATGGATCTTGAGAAGTTCGGTGGCATTGCTGGCAATGCAGGCCTCACTGAGCCATCGGATTTCATCAAAAATATCTTAATTTGTGTTCCAAAAAGGAATGAAGGTCATATGGGTGTGGAATGACATGAGAGTGAGTAATTAATTACATTATTTTTTATATCTGGGTGAACTAACCCTTTAAGCTGAGATCTAGACGCACATCAGAATGTGAACCGTTTAGGCTGTTTCTGACAATGTTGTAGTACTCGAGACCAAACGAGACCGGACTCGGTTTTGAGTCTGTTTCAAGTCCAAGTCCAAGACCATATTTTAATATGGTTGTCATGCCACAGTACTGGTATATCCTTATGTGTCAATGGACAATATTTCCCTCTAACTAAACCTAATTCACAAAAGAAAGTTCGCTAACTCCTTAAAGGTGCATTATGTAATGTTGAGAGCTAGTGGTTGAAATGTGTACTGCAGTCCAAATTAAAAATATTGGAGAGAGTTGTTTCTCCCGCCACCTCCTCCTCAGACTCAATGCTCACATGGGTTGCCAGATTAAGGACACACAACAGGAAAAAGCGCAGTTGACAGTGGAAGGTGACAAGCTTGTTGAGCAAGGTGATCAGCTAATATATGTGTGTTTTAATATGCCTCTGGTCATAGAGCATTTTCGATGGATTCTGAGGTTTGGGAATCTTGGGTAGAATCTACAATCTCTTACCTAGTTTGTTTGCTTGCTTCCGTGTCTGCAATACATTGTGTTTTCCACCACCTGGCAACCCAGGGTTTTCAAATACTATTGGACAAATTGGCAGTGGGCGGAATCACACAGACCAAAACAAAAACAGAGATTCCAACATGGAACGCAAAAGTTTCAAACAAAAAAGGCGTCAAACTCCCTACTTCCCTAATATTATATACAACTGAAATATTTACAAAGAAAAGCAAACTAAATTTCAAGGTCAGTAGTCATTGTCAAAAAATGCCTGAACTAGTCAATAACAGAAAACTCTTTTTCAAACATACACTCTCAAATCACTCAAAATCACTAATACACTCCAAATACCAACACAATAGAGATCAAAGGCAAACACAGCAAGCAAGCAAGAAGACTGACGAGAGACGTGATGACAAGATGTTTTATAGGCCTGCAGGTGTCAGCTGACCAATCCAGGTGCAGCAGTAATTAATCTGCAGGAAGCAGTCAGTCTCACTTCCCACAAACAGAACAGAGCACAGAGATAGACTAGAGAGTCATAACACTCCCAACACACACAAGAAAAGACATTTTTATGAGGAATCAGCAATAACATTATCAATAATTTTATTATACTTAATGTGTAAATTAAAATCTTGAAAAAAATCTATATTCAGTGCATGAGTTGTTGGTTTTTGATAAACATTCTTTGCAAAAATACAAGTGGGTTGTGATCAGTAAGTCCTTTAAAGAATCAAAGGCAGATCGGCACAGATGGGACCAATCAAATGCAACAGCTTTTCAGAGGTTGTCTGTAAGAGGTTTAACCACATCCAAAATATTTTTACAGAAACTTCTGTAATATCCGGCCATGCCAAGAAATTGTTGGAGATCTCTTTTTATCTGAAGCACACTGAAATTAACAATGACCTAGACTTTGGTTTCTAATCGTCTAACTGTATCTTTACTAACTTCCTTTCCCAGATACTTAACAGTAACATTACAAAACTCACATTTGGCCAGATTGAGAGTTCTCGAATTCTGGCAAATCACCCTTCCTGTCCCCTGTCCCTGAATAGCACACAACATCATCAAGGTATGTATCACATGTTCTCTGTGTTAACATATTACAATGAACCTGCTGAAATGTTGAATAAATTCCAAATGTGCATTCTGAATAATAAATAGGAATAATTGATGACAGGCTGTTGAATTCTTAGAAAATAATACACACCCGAGGTGGTAATGCGGCCACGACGCAAAGCAGTGTGCATTATTTTCTAAGAACTCAATGGCCCAGAGTCAGTTATTCTGCTCATACTACGGTTACCACACCTCAAGACACTGTTCCGATGTTGTATTTCTAGACATTTGTCAGGTTTTTGTCCTTAAAACACTCTTGTGTATGGGACTAATTCCTTACGCATTTCATCCCAAGTCTCCGTTGCTAATTCCAAAACATAATTTCAGAACTAGTAATGGAGGCTTGAGCCTTTATAGCAGACTAATACAGTTGATACAGTTATTAACACAGTTAAGAGAGAATAAGTATATGTGAATTAGCCTACCTGAGTCTGTGCGTCTCTAACGGCAGCAGTGTCTCTACTAATAGCGAAACTATACGTTTATCTACCTCAAGAACCGCATGCGAGAGTATGCGCTTTCAGGACACAATAAAACGTATTTTGTAGCAAAAACCATGACAATAATTTGTCGTTTTCATCCTATTGTTTACTATATTTGCTTGGTTGGTGTCATTGTGGGTTTTGTTTCGGCTTTTGTGGGTTCGGTCGCTGTAAGGACCTATTGAGATAACTGAAAATATTTGGCAAAGTGATATGGAGCTGTAATGCGGTCATGACCTGCTAGAACTACTTTAGCAGTGCGTTTCCCTGAAAATAATTGTACACCTTACAACGTTGGTCAACCAATCAGATTCGAGCATTCAACAGCCCCGTAATATATAAATAAATATATTTCCCTACTAACCTGCAGCAGTCTAGTGCTTGTATTCTCATTAAGAGTGTTTTTTACTTACTGATATATATTTAATTCCTTTTGAGCTTCCATTTTAAATGAATTTGACTGTTGAAGAGGATTTGTTTGGTTGTGCTGCTTGTTGTGCTCTTATTCCAGTCTTTTAAAATAGTTTGAATGAATGTGGTACCTACCTGTCTTAAAGAAATTTAACGATGGTAAACACATTTGATTGGTCTTAAACAGTAACGCATACTACTATGATTATTAATTAAAATTTTTGGCATAAACATGTAAATTACATACATACATACATTTAATACAAAAAAATAAAGGTTTGCTCTGATATTATTCATCAGAATATCACTTCTCCTGTCCCTGAAAACGGATATTTAAATTTTCTTGCAGACGCTCATTTTAAGTGACTTTTTGTCAGCTGAGTGGTTATAGCACATTGAAAATATACATAACCTGGAACTAAAAACAGAAGTGCGTCACAAAGCTCAGTGCAATTAGTCCATTGATTAGTAATTGAGTTTCTTGTGTCATATTACATTTGGCAGGGTTTACACGATAAGGGCGGTGATCTGCAAAATCATTATCAGGCTTTAGCAATGTCGGGCTGTTAGCAACAGTTTTTCAACAATGGAAGAATATGTAAAAGTCTGGTATTTGGGGTAAAAAGCACCCCATGCTGTTGGGGTGAAAGACACAATAATTAACATGATAATGAAATATGTAGATCTGAGTATCATCTGCATAAAAAAATAGATACTCAGATCTACATACAATGAAACTGTGCTTGTTGATTTTATTTCTGAATGTATTTCTAAGATGCTCATTTGTTTCACCCCACCAACTACGTAAAGCTGGGTTGGTCACTCTAACTTTTGGTGGTTCAAATGTTTCAAACAAATTTGAGGTTCAAAGTTTCAAACAAAATTGAAGAATCTGGGGGTAATTTTTTAATGCTAAACTGACATTTGAGCCACATGCCCAAAATACTGTTAAAACTTTGTTCTTCCATCTTAGAAATATTGCCAGATGCCTGTTGCTGAGAGATTGATTAACACTTTTGTGTTTTCCCATCTTGATTATTGTAATGCCTAAAAGCTACCTTAAACAAATTGCAGGTAGTGCAAAATTCGGCTGCTAGAATCCTTACTAGAACTGCATTGGACTGCACTTTAAAATTTTGATGCTTACTTTTTTTTTTGTTGAGGCCTTACATGGGTTGGAACCTCAATATTTGACCGAGCTTTTAATTCCCTATTCCCTATTCATCCGAAACTGGCCTCTTAACTGTTCCTTTAACCCGCTCAAGATTTATGGGAGATGGGGATGGGTTTTTTCTTCATTAGCTCCAAAACTTTGGAATTCTATACTGATTGAGATAAGGCAAGCTAAATCTCTTAGCATTTTAAATCTCTTCTTAAAACTAATTTTTTTGGGTAGCTTTTAATTGAATAATTGTATACATTTTTGTATCAATATTTATATTTATATATAATATAAATTATATAGACATATGTATAGTAAATACATGCAAATATTTCTTAAATATATACATGTATGTGTGTGTATTTAAATATACAAAATAAATATACACAGCACACACACATATATATTATGTAAACACAAACTTTTATTTTGGATCCAATTAATCTCGATTAAACATATGTTTATTTATTAAACATAAATAAAATGTGAAAAAATATATTACTGATATAAAAATGATATATTACTGGAACTGTTAAATATAATGGGATTATTTGTACAAAGTCAGCTGGCTGACTTTTCCATTTGTTGACAGGACATGGTTAGATTAAGATGGTAAATATATACTAAGTTGGGTGTCCACCTTATTATATATTATGCATTAAGAGTCGGGAGGTGAAAACTTTTTGAATTTAAAGATCAAGGTAAATTGTACTTAATTTGTCTTCCGGGAAACATGCAAGTATCTTCCGAAGGGAAGTACTAAATGAAAAAAAAAAAAAATTCAACAAAATAAGAAAAATTTGGACTCTTAATGCATCGTGTTTCCTTCTGGAGCATCAGTGAATGTTTGAACCTTTTTTAATAGTTGTGTTTGAGTCCCTCAATTGTCCTCAGTGTGAAAAGACGGATCTCAAAATCATTCAGTCACTGCTGTAAAGGGTTCAAATATGCAAAAAATCCTTGAAAACTGAAGAATCTGCAGGACCTGGAGGATTTTTCTGAAGAACAGAGCTCAGTTTAACTGCTCAGAACAAACAAGGGACTCATGAACAACCATCACAAAACAACAAAACAGTCATAGATCATCCAGGTAACCACACACAGTATTAAGAATCAAGGGTTCCCAAACTTTTGAACGGAGATATTTTAATAAATTCAGCTACTTTTTTGTCTTGTGGATTATATGTAAACATCTTTTATGTAAAATATCTTACTCAGGACAGTACTAAATAAAAAACAACATGCATTTTGTATGATCTCTCTTATTTTGTTAAAATTATTCACATTTTCACAGATTCTGCAAGGGGTTCCCAAACTTTCGCATACCGCTGTATATAGTGAAAAGCAAATTTTTCTTAAGGTGTGCCTTTAGCCCCATTGTATAGACAGTAGTCTGAGCTAATGCAATATTTACACTTCACTTAACTGTTGTTTTTGAGTCATTTGAGTTATGTAATAAATTGCACAGTCTGGTTAGTGTTTGTTTCGCCAATAAACATTTGATCTTTCAGTAAAACGCTTTTGCTATCATCTGAAGCAACACATTAAATGTCTGACCTCGAGGACGCTAACTAGGGAATTTACAACCGTCGTATATTAGAGAGCCACCAGACCTTATGAAGTCCTTCAAGCAGTGTTAGTTTTCGCTCTCCGTCACGCTCTGTTAGTTTTCTCCCCTGTTGCTTTGGAGTGCAATAGCTCTCTCTTTATTTTCAATGGCATTTAAAGACTGAATGTGCTTGCTTAATACTGGTGTTTTCAGAGCACACACAGCGAGTGCTGACCGCCTCGCTCAATGCCTACTAAGATAAGTATGAAACCATTTCTCCCTGCATGTCATCGAGGGGGCCATAATTGATCGGTTTGGGTTCCTTTCGCCTTTGTGTTTTCAGAATTCCTGAAACTTTGTGATTTCTATTTAGTTTCTTTTTTCAATTGGGTCTGAGCACAGCAGTCTAGAAACACACACACTTGTTTATTTTATATTTTTACTGTATCACAGTATACTATCCCAGCATAACAGGCATGTTCTGTTTCGTTTTCATTGTTCCAACTGCCTGAATTCATGTCCTTGTTTGTTACTATGGTTTCTAATTAGTGCACACCTGTTCCTTGTTATGCTGATGATCATTCACTGTGTATTAATGTTGCGTTCAGGCCATGTCATAATTATCGCAGTCTCGATATGACAACACATGACGTTCCATTTGGAGCTCTTCAAGTCCTCAGAGTAAGAATTATGTGCTTCTATGGCAACACTATCGACACCTAAAGTAATCTGCAATGGTCACATGGTTATAGGTAAGAGATCTCAAAAAATTCCCATCCTGCAAGCTGTAATTACGAGCACTATGAAGGACGTGAATGCTTTTTTACAAGTTGAAATCTCATCTCATAGTTACAGTAATTACAACATGGTGTGAACACACCTATAAGGGTGCGCTACTTTTCCATTTTTTTGTATGCAAACACGGGCTAGATGGATGTGTATGACCGTTGCGCTCGCGTCTTTTGCAGCGTCTCGCACATAACGCGGTGCTAGTTTAATTAAAAAAAAAACACATCTCGAGATGTTTTTCCTCATTCCACTGCCCGCGTCTCACGTTTTTCAAAGCAAAAGCATATTCTGTGTGTTTCATGTTCTTGGTGTTTCATAAAGTTTCTATATTTCCCATTCATTCTTTGTGCAACCGTGACACCCAAAAGAAAATATTATTGCTTCGAGGTTGTATTTTTAATATATAGCACTGGAGACTTTATGGAGGTCTCAATTAATTTAAGTATCAACTACTGGATAGCAGCTCAGAACATTTGGTCAGAATTTGATGTTTGAGTTCATATATTGCAGACATTGATATCTTGTCAGATGAATCTCATAAAAATGGAGAACATGTCCTGGTAATATTTTACTTTGCGTAAGAGTTTTGGATAAATGGTCTTCATGTTTTCCTGAGATCAATCTGAGCACATACTGAGACACTCTTAATCTCTGCTGAAACTCAAGAGGAGACAGGTGAGGTTACTGGGGACTTTTCTTACTTCAACAAAAGTCTCAGTTTGCTCTTCATCTAATATCCTTGTTGTCCAGGAGAAACGACTGAAATATTAAAAATTTGTTCCTTTCTATTGGGATGAAATCTTCTCTGCAAGAGCACTAGATGATTGCTATGTATATTCATTAGTGATTTTCCTTTGTAAGTATGTTTTTAGTTTTTTTAAGAAAGACAGATTCAAACTGACACATCACATCACTCACTGAACAGATGTTTGCAGATGTACATCTGGCACAGCTGGAGCTGAGAGCATCTGAGCCCTCCCAGGTGTGTGAGGTGGCAGACATTGCCTCTTAGTATCTACATCTACGGGAAGATATCCTCACATGTTGGACTGTGCCCTCAGCCGCAATGCTCTGAAGCCAGACACAATGCCATGTTGTGTTTGACTGCCAGAAGCCAACGTGACCTTCTCCTTCAGCCTGTGACCCTATGATTTCATTTTGGGTAATAGTGGCAAAAACAGTCTTCACAGTTCACTGGTGTTTATAGAAAGAGCACAGAAATTAGAGGGAGGTGCAGAATTATCCAGTGTCCAAAATTCGGACAGTCAACATGTTATAAACATTGACATTAACACTGGAAAAATGTGTAATGGACATAGATGCAAACAGGTGTAAATAATGCATTTGTGTGTGTGTTTGGCTGCCCGTCACACTATTATTTATTTTAAGGTGATGTAGTTACATTGTACTTACTCAAATAAGTACTTAGTGTTATTAATTAACTACATGTACGTACTATAGAGGGTTTAGGGTTAGTTACTTGTAATTATGCATAATGGACTGTTATTACTATAGTAAGTACATGTAGTAACGTGTAACAACGTCACCTTAAAATAAAGTGTTATCATTATTACTTATCTGTAACGAAGCTGGACTCAGGCAGGGATCCAAATGCAAAGCTTTTATTAAAAGTGAGCGTGGTTGTACAGGCAGGGTCAAGACAGGAGCAAACAGGAACAGCAAGGAACAGGCAGAGTCGTAGTCAGGATACAGGCGGTAGATCAGGACGGGCAGATATCATTCACAGAACAGTAGACAAGGCAAGGGTCAGGACAGGCAGCAACGGGTCGATAACGGGTAACAGGCAGGAAAGGTAACAACAGACAGGCAGACAGGATATAAACGCTAAGAATTGCACACTAGGTAAACAAGACTTCGCCCTGAGGTGGTGTGTGCGTGAGTCCTTTATAGTCCAAGTGATGTGCAAAGCTGTATGTGGCGACAGGTGATTGGTGTGGAGTGTGAGCATGTGACTGAATGGGTGGATGATGGGAATTGTAGTCCGGGAAGTGACAGGAACTGACGGAGACCGTGACATTATCGGAGTCCATTCAGCATGCTTCTGTTTTTCAAATAATCCACACATAAGATGAAGTCAACAGACGCACAAGTATCTTGGATGAAGCCCATGTGCATTTAGTAGTTATTTACTGTAACAGCGTATAGAATTTTACTAAATTAAATAAACCAACAATTTTTATTTCCATATTTAAAGGGTTAGTTCACCCGAAAATGAAAATTCTGTCAATAATTACTCACCCTCATGTCGTTCCACACCCGTAAGACCTTCGTTCTTGTAACAGAACACAAATTAAGATATTTTTGATAAAATCCGATGGCTCAGTGAGGCCTGCATTGCCAGCAAGATAATTAACACTTTCAATGCCCAGAAAGCTACTAAAGAAGTATTTAAAACAGTTACTACAGTGGTTCTACCTTAATGTTATAAAGCGACGAGAATACTTTTTGTGCGTCAAAAAAACAAAAACAAAATAACTTTATTCAACAATATCTAGTGATGGGAAATTTCAAAACACTGATTCATGAAGCTTCGAATCTGGTTTAGAGCGTGTATTAAACTGCCAAAGTCACGTGATTTCAGTAAATGAGGCTTCATTACGTCATAAGTGTTTCGAAATTTCAATAGTTCACCACTGGGGGGCGTGACTTTGGCAGTTTCATACACACTCCAAACCACTGATTCGAAACAAATGATTCGTAAAGCTTCGAAGCTTCATGGATCAGTGTTTTGAAATCGCCCATCACTAGATATTGTTGAATAAAGTCGTTATTATTTTTTTTGGTGCACAAAAGTATTCTCGTCGCTTTAGAACATTAAGGTTGAACCACTGTAGTCCCATTAACTGTTTTAAATATGTCTTTTGTAGCTTTCTGGGCATCTGAAAGTGTTAATTAACTTACTGGCAATGCAGGGCTCACTGAGTCATCGGATTTTCTGAAAAATATCTTAATTTGTGTTCTGAAGATGAACAATGGTCTTACGGGTGTGAAACGACATGTGGGTGAGTAATTATGACATAATTTTCATTTTTGACCCTTTAATTGAATTTGCCAAAAAAGGAGGTTTGTGTATGTCTGACAGTTCAGTAAAGCTGGATGGTGGATTTTCAATGGAGCGATTTGATTGGCTATTGTCATTTGATTGTCAGTCATTTATTTGTTGTAAGGTCAACTGCGCAGAATTAATTTAAACGGAGTTGACTAAAATCTTGATGAATTGAATCATAACTAATCAAATTTCAACCTAAATGCAGCGATTGCAGTGTTTCTTGAGTTGAGTCGAATCAAATCAAACTAAATAGAATCAAATTTACATTAGTCACTGGTCCACTTGCTTATTTTTTATTATTCGTTGAATTTCTTCTCTTCCTTTATTTTTATTCCACCCCTTCAAACTCTTTTTCCTTTTCATTATTCCTTCCTTGCTTGTTTTGCTCCTCAGCTGAAGTATTGTGTTTCTCTATTGGCTGAGTGTTCTTGTGCTCTAATGACCCAGTTGTATTGTGATGTGTGGACATGTAGCGCATCTGCTCAGGAAAGCTTAGACATGAGTGAGAATATGAGGAACATTCATATTAAAGGGATTGAGGAAAAGAAACATGTCAAAACTATTCACTGCATGTTAGATGTTCAAAATTGTATATGATAACAAAAGCTCAAAAAGAAAAGGAAAAAGTTCATAAAAAAAAAACAAGGCCAAGAGATGGTATGACATTCAAAATTTTTACATTCATGGTATTTATGAACAGATGTGACTCTGACCTTGTTTTGAGGGCCTTTTATTGATTTACAAAAAAGAAAAGACATGTTTTGTTTCCTACTCGATGCATCTGAATCCCCAGTGTGTCTTCACAGGCTCAGGTAATCATTTTACTTTTCTTTCCTCTCAAGAGCAGGGATCTGCTTTGACAAAAGCTCAACACTTTCCACAACTGACAGGCTACGTGTTTGGTTTTAATTGAGCCCCATTTTCATCTGCTCAAATGGAAAGCACATGGAAAAAGCTGTGCACCTGGTTCTGATCAGCTACCGAGTTACTGAGCTACAACTACACACTCAAATGCCCAGAGCCAGAAGACTGAAAAGAAAGATTCCTCAATCTTTTCTGAGAAGATCCAGTTGAATGCTTTTATTACTCATTATTTAGCCATTCGGCACAGATGTGCTGTGTAGGTATTAACCTTCATTACCTTTAATGTAAGCGACCATGTGAATGGTAGTTATCCGTTTCAACCACTAGAGGGAGATCAGCACACTGTACTGTCATTTAAATCGGACACAAATTCTGAGCATGCAAAGTAAATTTAGGCCACCACAGCAATTAGATATTTACATTTAATCATTTAGCAGACATTTTTGTCTAAAGCATCTTACAAATGAAGAGAACAATAGAAGCAGTTGAGCAACAAAAGAGCAAAAATATGTCTCAATACACATAGTAATTTTTTTTATATAAAAACACTGATAGAATAGAAATAGAATAGAAAGAGTTAGAATTAATGGGTTGCAAAAAAAGATGCGTCTTTAACCGTTTCTTGAAAATGGCTGCTCGGGTTGAGTTAGGCAGGTAATTTCACCAGCAGGGAACAGTCAAGGGTAAAGGTCACTGAAAGCGATTTTGTGCCTCTTTGGGATGGCACCACAAAGCCATTCACTTGCAGAAAGCAAGCTTCTGGATAGCACACAAGTTTGTAGTAGTGAGTTTAGGTATAGGGGGTGCAGAGCCAATGGTTGTTCATAGGCAAACATCAGTGCCTTGAATTTGATGCAAGCAGCTATTGGCAGCCAGTGCAAACTGAAGAGAGAGGTGTGCTCTCTGGATCAGTTCCAGAGGTTTGACAGTACATGCTGGAAGGTCTGCCAAGAGAGCATTACAATAGTCCAGGTGGATCGAAAAAGAGCTTGGACAAAGAGTTGTGTGGAATGCTCCGATAGGAAGGGTCTAATCTTACTAAAGTTGTATCAGGCAAATCAGACTAGGCAATATGGTCTGTGAAGTTTAACTGATCATCGATCACAACTCCAAGGTTCCTGGCTGTCCTGGAAGGAGTTATTGTTGATGAGCCTAGCTGAATGGAGAAGTTGTGATGTGATGGGTTGGCTGACATCACAAGCAGTTCTGTCTTGGTAAGGTTGAGTTGAAGGTGATGGTCCTTCATCCAGCAAGAAATGTCTGTCAGGCAGGCTGAGATGCGAGCAGCTACCGTCGGATCATCTGGCTGGAATGAGAGGTAGAGTTTTGTGTCATCAGCATAGCAGTGATATGAAAAGTTATGTTTCTGAATGACGGATCCTAGTGATGTGACATGTAGATGGAGAAGAGAAGTGGGCCAAGCACCGAGCCCTGAGGCACACCAGTAGCTAGGCCATTGTGACTTATATACCTCACCCCTCCAAGACACCCTGAAGGACCTACCAAAGAGATAAGACTTGAATCACTGGAATGCGCTTCCTGAGATGTCCATTGTCACGAGGGTTGACAGGAGGATCTGGTGGTTCACTGTGTCAAAAGCAGCAGACAGATCCAGCAAGATGAGTACTGATGATTTGGAAGCTGCTCTTGCCAGTTTCAGAGCTTCAATAACCGAGAGCAGGGCAGTCTCAGTTGAGTGGCAGCTTTTGAAGCCAGACTGGTTGCTGTCTTGGAGGTTGTTCTGTGTGAGAAAGGCAGAAACTTGTTTGAACATGACTTTCTCAAGTGTCTTTGTAATGAATGGAAAAATGGATACCATTTCGTAGTTTTCTAAAAGTGCTGGGTTTAGAGTGGGTTTCTTAAAGGGGCTATATGTAAGATTTTTACTTTAATAAAGCATAAAAATACCCCCATATGTTTGCAGATATTTAGGAAACATGCTAAGTTCACCTACTTGTTTCTCAGAAAAACAATGATACAGCCAGACATTCTACATTGAAATGTGTGTTCCGTGTCGGAATGTCTGTCTTTGTTTTGGTCTGTGCAAAACCGCATGCTGCCAGTTTATCCAATAGTATTTTTTCGACTTCAAAGGTTGCCAGTTGGCGGAAAAGATCGCGTATTGTAGCCATGGAAACAAACTGGGTCAGAGATT
Source organism: Anabarilius grahami (assembly GCA_003731715.1). Classification (NCBI taxonomy): domain Eukaryota; kingdom Metazoa; phylum Chordata; class Actinopteri; order Cypriniformes; family Xenocyprididae; genus Anabarilius; species Anabarilius grahami. The sequence goes on from RJVU01042551.1 coordinate 6,343,709, forward strand.
TGCAGATTCTACCTGACCTAACAAGCCTCTGCATCCATCTAAAAATCTCTATGAACGACAGCATATTAAAACAGATAAATCAACTCATCAGCTTTACACAGTGTGTAAGTCTCCTCAGCTTTCATTGTCAATTGTGCTCCCTCTTGTTGCGCATCCTCAAGCTGGCAACCCGCGTCTTTGAAGGAGGGGGCGGGGCAAACAATATTTTGAATTTGGACTGCACTACCTATTTCGACCACTGGGTGTCATTCCTACATAGAGCCCCTTTAAGCAGTGGGGAAGTCAAAATCTGCTTAAATGCTGCGGGAATGATACCAGTGTGAAGAGAGGTGTTGATGATATGAGTGAGCGTGGGTATAAATGAGGAAGAAATGGAGATTATTGGGGATAGGATCAAGCAGACAGATAGTAAGGTGATTGGAGACTCATCAATGTTTAACATTTAACTCATCCATATTTAACTCTCAAAAGGATGCATCACCCAAAAATGCTAATTCTGCCATCATGTACTCATGACCTGTATAACTTTCTTTCTTCCATGGAACACAAAGAGAAGATATTTTGAGAAACATTTCGATGTTTTTTGTCCATGCTTGCTTGATTTTACCAACATTCTTCAATCAATCTTTTATTTTGGCAGAAGAAACAAATGCATTCAGGTTTGAACAACACTAAGGGTGAGTACATGATGGCAGAATTTTCATTTTTGGGTGAACAATACATTTATTCTTTCTTATTCTATCCACCTTTTTCCTACACCTCATGATGCGTTACGTGAATTATGGGAGTAATTTCGGTTAAACTGTAAACAATCAGCGAAATAAGCATTTTCAAAAATTGAGTACAATGAGATGACGTTATTCTATTCACGCTTCAACCATCCAACATTAAAAGGAAATTTCAAAGTGTAAAAGCTTCACCGAAACGGAAGTGCCTCCCATAAACTAAAACGCAGTAGGCTCATTAGGAAAAGGGTGTAACTAGATTTGTAGTTCCTGGTAGAAAAATCAGTGCCTGTAACAAAAAAAGAGAAAGGTTTTGGTTAGTTAGCCTACTAGGTTTAGGTTAGTTACTGTGTGTATTCAAAAATACAAATAAATATACATATTCTATTGAGCATTTCTTCCATCTACCTTTCTTTGATTGTTTTATAATTAAAAAGTGTGTACAAAGGACAGGGTCCCACAGTGGGGAGCTATACTGTTGCACAAAGCTTTTCTTCACGCCTCAGTTGAATCTGAGCAGGTGTGTGAGGTGACAGATGTTGCCGGATCCAGATGTTTAGCAAATGGAGTCCCATATATCTTGATGAAGGTGGGAAAAAAATCTAGTGATGCATGAATCAGACGCACAAAACTGCCACATGTCGCAAGTCACATTCAAACTCAGCTTTGAGCAATAGTTACCCTAAAAATAAATATCACTTATTTAACTTCATGTCATTTCAAATCTGTTATTTTTTTAGATTTCAGGCAGATATACTGAGCTGCTCTTTTGCATACATTGAACATGATTTGGTGATTTGTTTTACTGTCACACTTAAAAAAAAACAAAAAAAAAACAACAGTCCATATGACTTCTAAGTTTTTTTCATAGTCATATGATAAAGTAAATAACGAGATGAGGGTAAGTAAATAATGACAGAATTGTTATTTTTCTATAACACTCTCCTTTATGGTGACCAAGAAAGCATCTGATGTAAATATGGAGAGGATCTCATCATAACCTTCAGTGCACTGATGATTCTTTTCCTCTTCTCTTTCCAGCTTCACTGTCTACATCTGGTTTGACCATCCACCCCCCCAAACGCACCTCATCAATCCTTCGTGTCATCATTACCACAGTCTCTCTCGTTGCCAAAGTAAGCTGTGACACACAGACGTGAAAATGATGAATNAACCCAGCAGGTTGGGCAAACATTTAACCCAAAACAACCCAAAACAACCCAATCGCTGGATTTGTCCATTTTCAACCCAACTTGGGTTGTTTTTAACCCAGCATTTTTTAGAGTGCATATGACTTCTAAGTTTTTTTTATAGTCATATGATAAAGTAAATAACGAGATGAGGGTAAGTAAATAATGACAGAATTGTTATTTTTCTATAACACTCTCCTCTATGGTGACCAAGAAAGCATCTGATGTAAATATGGAGAGGATCTCATCATAACCTTCAGTGCACTGATGATTCTTTTCCTCTTCTCTTTCCAGCTTCACTGTCTACATCTGGTTTGACCATCCACCCCCCCAAACGCACCTCATCAATCCTTCGTGTCATCATTACCACAGTCTCTCTCGTTGCCAAAGTAAGCTGTGACACACAGACGTGAAAATGATGAATGGATTTTTCCGGACAGGAAACGACGGCTGAGGAGACACCCTGCGTACTCTCATCTCCAAAGCGATTTTTCATTCAGCTTCCCCTCCCATGTCTCCCCAGCCCTGTCACGCCTCTATAGACTGCATACAACAAAATCACATCAAGATACCACAAAAAAGTCTGCTTTTCCTGTTTTGTTCTTCTTCTTGGTATGGTCTTAATCTCACGCTCGTGTGAGGCTCATGCCACACACCATCCACGGGCATTCCTCTGCAGGGTGGACCCCATATTGGTCAACACAAATAATAGTGAGTAAACCAGCCATCCTCTCATTTTGTCTAGTCTATATTTAAATTGTACATTGATTTGGGCGTAATGGTCAACTATAGATTCCTCCACCGTCTGGACAACATCCACTTCTATAGATATGACAGTGTCAACTACTCCTGCAGTATGAAAGTCCCTTTCAAAGAAAGTCTGTTCACTTGGCGGGCATTTTTGCAATGCCTCCAGGCAGCTATTTTGGGCTTCCAAGACCAAGTCCTATCTATTTGAATAGGGGGAATCCTAAAAATTTCAAAAACTGCTTGCCGAACTCGCATGTCTATAACATACTTCAAATAAGGCAACAAAATCTGACATGAACTGTCCCATGAATGTTTCTTATGCTCAAACAGCATTAAAAAAGCTTATTTTCCAGGCTGGACCAGCCAATGCTCATGTGCAGCTATAAGTGCGGATCTCAGAACTCTGACTGTTTCTATAGCAACCAAAGCTTCTAATGGCAGCTGCAGTGATGCAATGACTTTACCAATCAGCGATTGACTGTTTTATTTAGAAGGCAGGATTTATTACACCATAATGCGCACTGCACTTTGTCCCATTCATAAGTAATATGGGTGCATCTGTAAAATCCTGATTTTACACACTGTAAAAAAAAAAAAAAGGTCAAATGGCTGGCAGCCAAACAAAAAACGTAAAATTGAAGTAAAATGTCTTAATTTAAACAAGGAAAAATCCATAAAATTACATTGTTTTTCACTAAAACCTTTAATGAAAATTTCTGTAAAATTATTGTTTTTGCACTTTATTTGAATTAAGATATTTTACTTTAATTTTACGGTTTTTGTTTGGCAGCCGTAGCTGCCAGTCATTTACCTTTTTCTTTTTTTTTACAGTGCAGAAAAAAACTAACAGTCATTTTCTTTTATTTCAAACAAATCAAAACTAAATTACAAACAATATGTCAAATTCGGCTGTTATTTTCAGTATTATGCTATTAATGACAAATTCTCCTTTATTATACAGAAAAATTACAGTATTATACAGTATATACATTTTTTGTTTTCTTGAAGTACATACAAATGAATGTAAAATTACAAAAATAATGGCGATAATAATTCACTAAATCACCACTATATTGTGCAAACGGACAGTTGGCACCATGCTCATAACTATATTAAAAAAAAAGAAAGATTGTAAGTCAATTGTAAAATTAAAGTAAAATATCCTAATTTTAAAAAACTGCAAAAAAAATTTACAGAAATATTCATTAAATGTTTTACAAGTATTTCCTGAATTATCATACTCAAACACCTTCACTGTAAAAAAAATTGTCAAATGACTGGCAGCAACAGAAACTTAAACACTAACAAATACCTCTAGATCTCAGCATCTTCACTCACTATAATATATTTCTGTCATTCAAAAGTTCTTATTGAGACTTAAAAGAGGTTTAGATGTTGATGTTTTATTGAAAATAATAAACCGAAACCGAACGGTACTTGCCTGACTGCATTGTGCCAAGTGTAAACGTCACCATTATGATGATCAGTGTTCACTTTAGTTGGGCTTGTGACCCTTGACTTTTTAACATTAGTTTTTCTCTGGCTGCTGTAACTGTGTTTATAGAGCACATTTGGCAAACATACAGGAGATTCTAACTTCATCTGATCAGATGAAGTTGGTCACTTATTGGTGATGATATAGTCATCATGCACTACATGACTATATCATGTCTATATCATGCCTGATTCACTTATCTCATCCATAGTCAGATCTGATTATATTAGCTGTTAATTTCACATTATTTACAGCAGGATTGTAATGTTATGGCATCAGTGTTATGACAAACAGATATTCTATTTTTTTTTTTAAGTCAATGTACAGAAAATATTTTGAGTTGTCTTTTTAGACACACAGACATCAGTTATCAACCTTTGAATCTCAACAATACCCTTTAACTGCAGAAGGTTGTAAAATACAATAAAGATAGTAAAGATAAAAGTGGATTATCTGAAATGGATTTTTGCATGGGTTCTTTAGTTGGTCATATATGTCTAAATGTTAAAGGACAACCAAAAACGAAACTTCTGTCATTTACTCATCAGCATGTTCTTCTAAAAGTGTATGCTGCCCCTCACACACACACACACACACACACACACACACACGTTAGTTTTTTGTGAATTGCGGGGACATTCCATAGGCATAATGGTTTTTATACTGTACAAACCGTACCGTATTTTCTATCCCCCTACATTACCCCTACCCCTAAACCTAACCATCTCAGGAAACTGTGCACACTTTTACTTTCTCACAAAAACTCATTCTGTATGATTTATAAGCCTTTTGAAAAGTGGGGACATGGGTAATGTCCTCATAAGTCACCTCTTCTTGTAATACCTATGTCATACCCATGTCATTATACACATTTGTGTCCTGATATGTCACAAAAACATGCACACACAGACACACAGACACACACACACACAGAGAGAAGATTGTAATGAACATTCACCAAGCTCTTTTCCAAGTTCATAGTGACCAGTGAATAATCTTTCAAAAAAGACTACCTGACAGATATAAAGAAAATATAATAGCTTAATTAATTTGACGTACTTATAGCAGAATGACACATAACATTGTGATACTATGTTTTACAGTATATATTGAGTAGAGGGCAAGATGTGGAACTAGGTTAGATCAAGCTGACGTGGATTCTTCCTGTCTTCATGTATTCTCATTTTTCATCAGGAGGCCATACAGTACCCCATTTTTCTCAGGAGACTATGAAGAAGTCATTATTGCATCCAGCCACACCAGGCCTTCTGCTCTATACAATGCTGTCTATTGATGGTGGATTTTTGTGGTCTGTCGGTTGTTGATCTGAACGGGACAAAGCCATTTGCTTCAATATACAAAGCTGACTGAACCTGAGATGAATAGAAATGTTTGTTCAGTGTTATTCTTAGCCATACATTTTTGTGATTCAGCATTATAAATTCTCAGATTGATGTTTTTTTTATTGTTGTTTTTTCAAAGTCAACGTGAATCAACAATTAGCTTTACTTCTGTGCCGTATGTCCATGTTGACTGGTAGCTCCTTGAATTGATTATATAGTGATAAGTGGGCATAACACACTAGAATGGAATCTGTGTGTTTTGTTGTTGTTTTTAGGCTGTTGTGTTGATGTCTTTGTATATTTTGTATAGTCAAATGCCAAAGACTTTGTGCACAATAAAAGTAACTTCTTTGGACTAGGACATGGAGGCTGAAGGTCAAGCAATTCATTATTTTCATTAAGGTCATTATTTGCTATATTGCTGTAACCTTTATATCTATTGCTGTATTATTACTTATTAGTATTGTGAAGGAAGGCTGCATCACCTACAAAAGAATATTTAAAGAACAGCTGGATTATTTGGAAATAAAACATTAGTACAAATAACAATTAGCCATAAAAGGCATTTTAAAGGCACAACTATTTTGATTTTTTTTTTTTTATTAAATAAATGTACATAATATACTAGACCTGAGTTTTTTCAGACATCTGCAAAGAAAAAAAAAACAAGTAAAACAATGTTTTCAATGAATCACTGAAGAGTTATTCTGAATCTAAATTTGAATGAACTGTACACTGATTCCCGTGAATTAATCAGACTTTAAAATTACATGAGACTGTTTAGGTGAACATGTTTCATTATTGCCTTATCTTCCTCAGCTGCATTTGCGACATTAAAAACAACAATTTGGCATTTTGTCACGCTACACTGTGACTGCAACTGGAAAAAAGCTTATTAGTGGTAAAGCTACACCGTTTTATAAACAACTGAGTTGTCACACTACTGGTAAATGTAGTTAAGTTAGTGACACAGCTATTTGTCTTTTGACTTGCCAAATTTAGTTTGTAATGAGTGACATTCAAACATTTTTATATGTGACTTCAGTGTCAATTTCTTCTGTTATCACAAACAACACACTTACACATGAGTGCAAACACACTGTACAAGTAAAATGTTGAATTGTTAATGATTTATGAACCTGCTGCAGGAGTTAGCATCATTGCTGCATTCAAGTCCTCCTGGGAGGTTCGTCTTTACAAGTTGGGAAGTCGTGTTTATGACATCAGGTGCATTCAAGTCACTTTCGTCGGAGCAAGATGGTGGCGTTCCTTCTCTCAGGGTATGTTAACACTTGGCATATTTGGTTTGCTTAAAACGAACCCTGGTGTGATTGCTCTGTTAGTGCAGTTTATTTAAACAAGTGTGAACGCTGCCATCATGGTGCAACTGATCTTTTCAGGGGTCTCGGTCCACCAACTAGGCAGCATACACACTTATTCACTTCTAAATGAACTCTGATGCGGTTCGAATGAAATATGAACTCAACACAAAGACATCTAAACAAACCAAAAAAAGGACATGATGTCTCAAGATGCAACCCTAAAAAGGGCAGAATGCTCAAGCATACCTGTCATTTATCGTCATGTTGCCCATCACAGTTCGGTACAGGCATCAGAACCACGTCTCCTCGCAGCAGATCTTCTTTTGTGTGTGACGGAGGTACAGGCATGCAGGCTGCTTCTACAGACAATTGTGAAAGAATGGGTCGCTCTCAGGAGCTCAGTGAATTCAAGTGTGGTACCGAAATAGTACCGAACAGTACTTGCCTGACTGCATTGTGCCAAGTGTAAAGTTTAGTGGAGTGGGTGTGGGGTTGTTTTTCAGGGGTTGGCCCCTCAGTTACAGTGAAAGGAACTCTTAATACTTCAGCATACCAAGACATTTTGCTCCCAACTTTGTGGAAACAATTTGGGGATGTTCCAACAAGACTGTGCTCCAGTGCACCAAGCAAGGTCCATAAAGACATGGATGAGCGAGTTTGGTGTGGACGAACTTGACTGGCCTGCACAGAGTCCTAACCTCAACCCGATAGAACACCTTTGGGATGAATTAGAGTGGAGACTGCGAGCCAGGCCTTCTCGCCAACATCACTGCCTGACCTCACAAATGCGTTTCTAAACAATGGTCATATTCCCATAAACACACTCCTAAACCTTGTGGAAAGCCTTCCCAGAAGAGTTGTAGCTGCAGCTGCAAAGGGTGGGCCAACTCCATATTAAACCCTACGGATTAAGAATGGGATGTCATTAAAGTTAATTTGCATGTAAAGGCAGGCATCCCAAAACTTTTGGCAAAAATCTATCTATCTATCTGAGTATCAAACAAACAATATAATTCTTGTTCTCAGTAAATGAAGATTACTTATTAAATGACAAGATTAAAAAATGCAATGCACCACCAAATAGCTGTACTCTAAGTAGGTTATGTAAGTCGCCATTAAACAAAAGAAGAAGAAGGAAGTAGAATAGCGTGCTTTTTCTTAGCATCCGTTTTCATGATGAATCATCGATTCGTCACTCTGTTGAGAACGTCTTGTGTGTTAACTGGGAACATACTCTGGGTTTGCTGATCTTACTCCCTGATGCATTTTTGGAACCAGTATACCTCGAGTGAGCAAGGTTTGGGTTAATCAACCGAGAGTTCAGGGTATATATGACAGTAAGTTAACCTTGCTTTCTGGAATATCCCCCCAGACAAACCAAATGAACCAAACTACAAGAGTGAACTCACCCTTAACTACAGAATAATACAGCAAGATTTTTTTTAACTCGATAATGAAGTACAATGAGCATTAGGTGTTTTTCATTTTTCTTTATATATTTGTATTTAATTTAGGAAGCCACTTTAAACTTTGTTGTATTGCTATATAACAATGCTATCATATTGTGTGCATACACTTAGCTTATTTTGTTGTAAATAAAAAGCCTGTCCATTTTTACTGCTTAATAAATATAAGTATTGTGGTATTCCACCATGTTTCTAACTGACACACCCACAACTCGTAAACTCTGGGCTTAAAGAAAATCCCGAGCTTCCCACTGGTATAACGTTTAATTTGTAAATATGATCTTTCTGACATGACCATGACTTGAAGGACACAATTAAAACCACCTGCTGATCAAACAGCCTGGTGTCCCTTTACAGAGAGACCACCCTTCACCCCCATACTGTACACCTACAGCAATGTCCCCTCAATAATACACTTCCAAACAACTCCGGCTGCGATGATCTCTTAGTTTTCTGGAATGTTGCAATTTTGTGAAAAATACAACACTCTGCACAATACACAATAAAACACAATAATGATCTGTCTTTAGAGAAACTAGACCATGTTCATATGAAGAGCTATAGCATGAGACCTCAGTAAGGTGAAAAACACTTCCTTTTCATTTTTTATTTAGAAACTATACATTATTTTAGAAGGGAAAATGTCTGTGCTACATATAGTTTCAACAACAAAAGCAAACACGATACAAAAAGATTTCAGGCTTGGTCACAGAACTAACTTGAGATGGAAATGTAGACTACGGGTCAGCAGAGGCACAACAGACTCAAACGGAGGTGTAAATGAATATGTGTCACAGCTCACTAGCCAAAGTTTTCCCAGTGGAGCACTTTGGGCCTTCCTCAGGCAGTCAGAAAGGCAGGGAGCAACCTCAGAATCACATATGTGGCTTTCTTACCATTTGTCTCTTTTGTTCAGTTTTGGTCAGTGGTGATTTAGGGGGAAATGGGCATGCTGTGATGTTTTAAGAGTGATGATTATGCGGTCAGAGCAGCAGACTTGCATCTTAGATTAGAAAGTTAAAGCTCACACCTCATCAGTCTAGTTTTTGGCCAGCATTTTAAGCTACACAACGAAAACGTATTATTGATTTGTGTTTATTTGGTAATTAAAAGCATTCTTCGCTTTGAATTATATTTTTGTACTTTCATTAATTTTTATACAGTAAAAGTGATGTCCAGCCTTGGAAAATTGACATTTTCACCCTTTATTATTAAAAATGTGTTTAATATTTTGTAAGCGTATTGCGTAGTTGTGCTTGGAGTTGTGCAATTGTTTTATTTGTGATAACGCAATGAAACATGCCGAATTATGCATAATTACTATAAACACATGCAAAAACAAGAGAGAACCAACAAAATATTAATAGCTGATTGTGATGTAGTCAATGTTTCACTCTGTGAACTTTTTTTTATGCTTTTTTTTTTTTGCATGGTAAAATAAAACCTGTAGCTTGTAGTTTGCTTTTTTGACAAATAATTTTGTCAGATAAATAGCTTAACCAAGTTTAGTGTTTTGTTCTTGTTTTTCACTGGCATTTCTCTTAGTTGTTGAGGATGAGATTGCCTTAAATATCTCAAGTGTGTTTTACTAATAAATAAATAAATAAAATTAAAAAGTCAAGAGCCCAATTAAAACAAGCACTAACCACCATAATGGTGACTTCAAACAAAATGGTCTATTCGTTGTCCCAACACTCTTTTGTTTGTCTTTGTATATTAACAACGTACAACTTTGAGTAAAACATGCTTGAGAAATTTAAGGCAATCAGTTTCCACACACTGTAAAAATAATTGAGGAAACTATTTGCATCAGGATTTTGAGTATTTTGAACTCAACTACTTTGTGTTTGACCAATTAAACTTTATATGTTTTCAACATGCACCCTTAAGTAATACCAACACAACTTTACTCGTAAACTCAGCTCAAATACTTTGTGTAGCAGACACAACTCAATTGATTGAAAAAACTTAATAAAAAAAAAAGAAGCTTTTTTTTTGTTTTTTACATTAATGTCCTGCAAGAAGACACATACGGTCCTCTACCTTTTGTTGCTTACAGTGCAGAAAGGACTGCCACTCCCCAAATGGATTATACAGCCACAAAATGGCTGCCGAGGTCTGTCTGTCTAGGGCAGTGGTTCCCCAAACCTGTCTTGGAGACTACCTTATTGGACACACCCAATTCAAGTCTTGTAGTCTAAACCAGGAGTGTCCAAACTTGCCCCTGGAGGGCCACTTTCCTGTAGAGTGTAGCTCCAACACACTTGCCTGGAAGTTTCTAGAGACATTGAATAGCTTCTTTTGTTTTCAAATTTATCCACTTGGGAGTGCGTTTTTAAAAAGCTCAGTTTTCGCAGGACAAAAATGCATCTCAGTGTGGATGGAAGGCCAAAACGGAAAGAAAAAGATAACGTATTAGCGTGGACAAGGCCAATGACTGGTTTTCGAACTCCTGTTCTAGGACAGGAATGATTTATTTATATAAGGGTGAATTAAGACTTTTAAGACCTTTTTAAGACCTGCAGAAACCCTGGCTGCATCCGAAAACTTAGGCAGCTGACTTGTTGCCTCACTGCCCTATCAGGGAATGACTTTGCTGGCAGTGTTTGCGCACAAAGGCACCTCATGGAACTGATTCTGGACAGACTTATGAGGCAGCGTAACGGTTTAATGATTTACAGCAAAATAGAGCAAGCTTTGGTAAGAACTAAACAAATATTTAATTACTACAAAAAGTAGTAAAAAAAAAAAAAGAAGTAATTTTTGTAGTTTACGCAGAGATAACGGTATCGTTTTCAAAAACGTCCACTTTGAAACCCGTTTGTTTGCGTTTTCAGGTCACCAAAACATCATTGTCATGTCATTGAATGACCAAAACGCACAAAAAGGTTTCCGTATTTATTTGAAAATGGTGTCGTGTAAACAGCCCTTCAGTTCAGTTCATGAAGCTCACTCCTAATGAGCTGATGATCTCAATCAGGTGTGTTAAATAAAAAAGACAGAAAATATACACAGTGGTTGGGGTTATGAAAACCACTGCTTTAGGGTAGTGTTTTCCAGTCCTGGTTCTGGAGGTAAGCCAATAGTACACTATTAGGATGTCTGACCCACACATTTCAGGTCTTGGAGTCACTACTAACAAGCTAATCATTTTGTTTAGGTGTTTGAAATGTGTACCGGTGGTGTGCCTCCAGAACAGGGTTGGGAACAACGCTTTAGGGATCAAAGGCTGTTATTGTACATGGAGGGGTTTGCCTCATGGGGGCAGACATATGCCGAACAAATAATACCCACTTTATATCAGTAACTCTTGTTATTGGGCACTTTTGCTTGTGCATCCTCATCTTTAGGTGTCAGTGTGTCCCCAATTATTGGCATATTGAATGCTGCGAAATAAACAAAAATTACTGAGCGTAGCTTTAACATTACATTTTTTACATAAATTATAATAACGAGTTATAAGGGCTAGTTCACCCAAAAATGAAAATTCTGGCATCATTTACTCACCTTCATGTCATTCCAAACCTGTATGACTGACTTTCTTTTGTGGAACATAAAAGAAGATATTTTGAAGAAAGTTCTTTTTGTAAGCGTTGAACAACTCATCACTTTATAAAATTGTGTTTCTTCTTTGTTTTTTACTTACTCCTACAGTATGTTCCAATTCTGGACTGTTTGGGCATAATTTCTAGTCTCTCAAAATATAAATTCATCCTCTGTGGAATAGCCTAAATCAGTGGTTCTCAATTCCATTCATAATGCCAATTCAAGGGATTCAAGGACTGGAATTGAGAACCACTGGCCTAAATTAATAATTTTTATTTTTATGGATAATTCATTAGGATGTTAGGGCCTTACTTTTTCTTAAACACTGGTCCAACACAGACTTTACTTATTATACTGTATGGTGTATTGAAATCTTGGATACAGTCAAACCAAAAATTATTCAGACATTTTTGGTTTATTTTTATTAGTGGGTGCAGGACACTATAGTTAATTTATGTAAGTGAGGATAGCAAAATAAGGTAAACTGAGACATATTATACCCAAAAATTCTTCATACAGTGGACTACCAGTAAAATTGATAAATTTGGAACCAAAAATTATTCAGACACTTTGACCTGACCATGTTTTGCTTAAGTGACATAAAGATTAATTTTTTTCTGACACAGTTTAACTCTGAGATCTTGTCATATTTTATTACCATTTTTTTAAACTATAGTGAATAAACTGTATTAATTAAATGTTCAAGGTGTCTGAATAAATTTTGGTTTGACTGTATACTGTACATATTAGAATGTATTTTAAAATGCTTTTTGTTGTTGTACCATTTCAGATGGATAAGGCTTCAGGTTTGTGTTTCATTAAATTCTCATTAGATATGCAAGGGTTTTTTCCAAATGGCAACACTTAAAATTCATAAATCTTTTGTTATATAAAATGTAGGCTTACATGCTGACATTTAATCTATTCACACCAGTATATAACAATTAACATAGAGATACTCAAATGGCAGGGAAAGGGTTAACGGAGACAGCTGACGTCAGTATTTGGGGGTTGGTAAATTTAAAGTTACAGAGAGAATATTAGTACCATCCATCCAGGATTCATTAATAAATATTCAAGTTCTCAGATGATCAGAAAAACTGATCTGTTATATGCAATCATATGATCACATAAAGACAGATCAGTTTTACGTCACTCACTATTTATCAATGAAAGCAGATATTCCCATAAATTTCTTATCAACTGTTCTGTCCATGTTGAAATTCATGTCTAGCATTTTTATTGCAGGTTACCCCAATATTGATCAAATTTAAACAAGAAAAAATAAGGACAAAAAAATCATCAAATGAAGTATTTATTGCATATACAGTTACAAATGATAACTACACACAGATTTCCCACCTCTGCGATATCACACCAAATAAATACATTTGACACATACCATTGTTTCATCAACCATATTTTCAATGAAGAGAAGATAAATGCACTTTTTAAATCAACAACCAATGTGAACTTCAAAATATTAAGCCACCCCTAAATTCAGACCGTGCGCAGATAAATTTTCATCCGGATGTAAAGATTGCTTTGAAGTGGTATTAAATTTTTTTTTTAAATTGAGAGCAGCCTTTATCAGCTGCAAACACTTGAATGAGGTGTTTGGGCCTAAGCAGTCCTGTCCACTGGTGTAGTTAATACATCCAAATTTGAACAAAACCAGCCTGAATGGGACATGCACACAAACAATGTTGTCTGAATGTCGACTGTTTAGTAGAGGGCTATATCATCAGCAACAATTATACTAAAACACATTCAAAAATCTGAATTGTAAAGCAAGCTGTTAAAGCAGGCTAAGCAAAGGCTACTTTATTTGATTTGTTAATTGCCTTTAATGTTTCGCATATACTCAAAATGACAATGTCAAGACTTCATTTGTAAGGTGGGCCTATTGTGTGATGTAGCATCGTTTTTTATTTACCTTATATGAGCTGGTGTTTGATGTATATGTATATATATATATTTCACTGTGGATACAAAAACAGAATTATGAATGTCCAGTTTAACCATTTTGTTTCTCCTCAGAAAATGGTTCTTGCTTCCTTTGAGCTGGAGAGATAATAGTGGACTGTCAATCAGAGGCGTCATTGAGCACAATCCTCTTCATATGTCCTTCTTTCTATAAGAAAATCACTCATTCTGCATCTACAAACATTTTTACTACAATTCTGTACATTATAAGGAGATAAGGTGAAAAGAATACAATGCATTGCATGTTTCTCAGTAGACATACTCCAGTATACACACACATATTTGAGAGAAAATAACAGAATTTTATAGAAAGGCTGTGCAAGGGACTAAGTACAAATTGTTGTAACTAGAAATCCTAACCATTACAAAACCATGTAGCCTAAATTAGATGTATTTCAGTATACCGTTCGAATGTGTTACAGTGGTTCTCATAGACTACATTTAGTTTAAAAATCTATGTATTTTGTGTGTATGTATATATATTTTAATGTTCATTCTGTCGTAAAATATCTTCATGTATCCTTTAATTCTATCGGGTAACGTTAGTCTTAATTTGTCTATCGAGTGTAGAAAATATCTGCTCAAAAAGAATAAATGAGTTCGAGTAAAACACGATCCTAACTTTTAATTTCCCAGCTTTTCTTCATTTCTTACCAATGTGTTCATAAATCCGCCTTGTGATTGTATCATGTTTATCCTTTTCAGACCCGAAGACGCATTTTAATCCTTCAAAAATAACGAATTTCTCAACTTGCGTGTTCTCCGAGTACAGATCCAGTTCGAGGGTCCGCCTTTTGGAGCGCCTTGAAACGGTCCCTTCTTATCTGTTTTCATCATCTAACCCTGGGACGCCTTGAAACCGCAGATCCAGTTATTTCTTTTTTTTTTCAGATAACCCAATGCGGACTGGCGAGCAGCCAATCAGAGTCTTGTTTACACTCCGTGAGTGACAATACGCTGGCAACGGGCCAACCAATCAAATCCTCCGCTAAAAGCAGCCTTTTTTAAAAGCACGTTCATAAACTGAAGCGTTAAATGCTACTGCAAACTATACATTTAGTGCAGTTATTTAGGTGTTTGTGTGCTTCAATCGCACTTATACACCGATTTTTGAAGACAGCCCTTTAATAGTGTTTGTTTTAATTCATCACGTGTTGATTAACGACGCTTTTTTTAGTTTTTTTTTAAAGAAAATACATTAGATGCACACATACCTGCTCGACGTTGTGTCTACACACAATGTAGTAAGGATTTGCTCCAGCGCTCGTTTGTAAAGCAATGTTTGAGGCTTTCAGCCATTGTAACCAGTCTTCAGTATTTAGCTTGAATTTGCCGCTCGCCTCACTGAGCTCTCTCACCATATCTAATCCCCATTGGTTAGTGATTTAGGCCAGTCAGAGTGCGGAGTGTCCCCGGGCGAGCGACGCCAGCTCATTATCATTCGCGAATCTGACCAATGAGCGCGTGTGTTTACTCTCTCGGAGTTGAGAGGCACGATCGGCGCCGGACAAGAGAATCGCCGTTTGGAGACTCGATTCGCGACTTCAGTGGCCTATAGAAGCCCGAGAGCGGCGAGCGAC
Source organism: Anabarilius grahami (assembly GCA_003731715.1). Taxonomy (NCBI): domain Eukaryota; kingdom Metazoa; phylum Chordata; class Actinopteri; order Cypriniformes; family Xenocyprididae; genus Anabarilius; species Anabarilius grahami. Next base: position 6,359,112 of record RJVU01042551.1, read on the forward strand.
AACTGCTTCAGTCGTATATGAGGGGAACTAAGGACTGAACCACTGAAATATGCTTTTTAAAATTAAGGGACATCACTGACCTGAATATTTTTTTCTTGCTTTCTAATTAAAATAATTTATTGTTATGCACGGATATAACACACCAGTAAGTAATTCATTTATTTTTATGTCATGGTTAATTGTGTCGCCTGACGACGAATAAAATCAAAATGACTTTCAAAAAATGAAAGAAAATAATGTTAACTGCGCACATTCAAAGGGGAAATGGAAAACATACAAATATAAAATTAAATAACCAATAATATGCACTAATTTATACGCAACATTGAAACATTATAATTTACATTCCCAACGCATTTGTTTAATACCTACGTAATTTTGCGAAAATTATATATTTTTATTAAAGCTATACGGCCTTGTTCAGTTCATTACTCAGTATTAATTCTGTAGCCACATGCAAATTAATATTAGGCAAAACAGCTGCTTAATATTTCTTAAATCTACAAATGTACTATTTGGTATTGTTAAGTTAGAAATATATAACCCTGATTTGAAACATGACAAAGAAAAATAAAAAAATGCATCATTTAAATTTCCAGTTGTCCTTTATTATCAGATTCAGATGTATTTCTTCGCCGCTCAGTGCTTTTAATTGTAATGACGAAAATCGTGATTTATTTGGGATCGGTGTGAGAGCGACTCGCTTCACTGCTGGTGTCCGAGCAGCGCGTTCATCTCCCGGCCGAATAACATCACCGACAGACAAGCTATATGAAAATAACCCGCCTGTCTTTGTGAGCTTCTGACTTCGACGAACACACGATACTTCATTTGAATTATGGTTTTTGCTCACTCTGACATACAAAGACAAGCATTTTACTTTGTGCATTGTCATGCACGAGACATAAACAACTGCTGTATTTGCGTCGGGATTATGCAAATATTTAACAACACGCACGTTTCAGCTGCCGATACAAAGCATTTAAGTCTTCAATAGCATGTAAATGCTGAGATTAAAACAAAGCATGCAGTGTGTGTGTGTGTGACTGAATGTCGTGTGCTCGAAATGGACGGCTGGTGTCGGTAATGGCTGACGGAGAGCAGCAGTAAGTCAGTCACTCCTCACAGGGAGACAAAAGCTGGAAGCCTGGCCACCTTTGGGTTGTGAGCTTGGCCTGCTAACAACGCAAAACACGGAATTTATTTCAGCTGTACATCTTCTGGAAAAGCTGTTATTGTTAGTTTTCTGCGTATATCAATTAAGGAACCCATTTCTATAATTCATTTATCGTGTGACATTCTGCATTTTCTACCAGAGACAGCACAAAAGACTCACATAAAGCAGACGAATATCAGCAGGTTCTGTTTGATTTAATTGCTTCAAATAAAAGCTAAAACAGGTCAAACAGATAAAAGAAAATTGCAGTTGTTTACATAGCCTATGCACACACACTCTTGTGTTTTCCAGTGCAGCTATTCTGATTAAAAACCAAAGGGAACTCGTGGAAAATAGGTTTCATTTGACATTGTATTTATAGTTTATATATTTTGATCATTATCGTTTGGTATGTAATATCACAAGTGAACTGATGCCATGTTTATTCAGTGTACATGAATGGTCCAACTATCCTATTATGTATGATAAAATATTGACATGTTATAAAATATAGTAGTACCACAATTAAATTGTTTAAATGATTGAATTTATCAAATGCATGCATGCAAATCTGTCATTTTATTTTTCATGCACATATATAAAAACCCTATATAATTTCGATTTCATTAATAGCTACGACAAAAACAGAGAGACATCCAAATGCTGGATACAATATTGTCAAGCTTGCATTTTGTTTGTTTGCCATCATATGTGTGCTTGTTAAATATGAAAACACCATTTAAAAGAGCATTTTTCTGTGTTCTGGCCAAGGTGTGGATGTTTATTACGTATCCATGCACTCGCTCTCTATTAGGCCTATTCAATCACTGCCATCTATGGCCTTTTCACATCAATTCAATGGACGTGCATTCAAAAAACCAATGCATTTCTTCTTTTAGTGAATGTAGATCAAAACTAGGTCTCGATTTATATTGCAGTTTTCTTTCATGTGAGGAATACTGAGAGCAAAGAAGCAGATCCATGTCAGCTGGTGTGCCATACCAAGATAATAATAACGCCTCTTCTTTCTTTCTTTCTTTCTTTCTTTCTTTGTAGAAAAGATGATTGAGGACTTCAACCTGAGCAGGAGAGGCGAGCTTTCCGCTAATACAAACGCAGACGGATTACAGTACATAGGTTTCATCTGATTTCCGCTTGGTTTTGGATTATATCGGCTGTTTTCTTTGGAATGGAGGGTCGTGATTTCTCCGCTCCGGCACATCTCCTTTCAGAGCGGGCCACTCTTGTGCATCGCGCCGCCTCTCGCATCTCCTCCTCCGGCCACGGCTCTGTGCAACATGCGCCTCATTTTCCACCCGGGAAATATTATCCATCCCATTTACCGATGGCGGCGCATTCAGGTTTGTTGTGTTTTCTCTCATTCGGTGGCATTTCTTTGCAAACAGCGATGATTTGAAACACACGTTTTCAGAGAATAGCGAATGTTTATGTTTATATTAGGCCTGTATTTGATTGATTATTTATGTCTAGTAGTCTTTCTTATGATATAAACTGCTTTGAACAGCCTCTAATGTAACATTAAAAGACTTTAATCCAGATATCAATTCAAAAACCCTACAGTAAAACTAATTCCTGATATTTATTGGTATTTTGCTTATTTCAGGTGCAACAAATAACCAATGTAAACCAAAACAATTGAATCGCCTGTATAGATATATTGTAGGCCTGTCACCTTCGTCTTTTTTCGGCTGTTATGCTCATATTGTCGCTAGAGTTCAGAAATAACACTCAAAAAAATACTAAAAATTGTGAACAGAACATCTCGGTTTAATATGAATTGAGACAGGCGACGGTTATGAGGATATATTGGGCTTATAACAGCTAATATCATCTGTGAGGCATTGTAAAATAAGTTTAAATTATATAAATTGCCCTTCAAATTAAGGTTTAATAACAGAATGCACGTGGTGTCTTTTAATATAAAAAATTTTTTTTGGTCTAAATGATTTTGCATTTGTTGTGCATTAATTTGTGAGCAGCCTACTAAGGATGGTTTTAATGTTAATAGCCTAATTAAAATTATTTTTCCAGAATACACTTTTGCAATGCCACTGTAGGAATGAGGAATAAGGTTGTTGATAGTAAGATACAGTTTCATTTTTAATCATTTGGACCATTCTAGAACAAAGATCCACATGCTCCAAAATATTCTTGCCCGACTGATTAATAATGCAGAAGTAAATAACCAACCATAGAAAACTGTACATTTTAATCAATTAAATGAAGAATGTTATTGTTTTGCATGGCTGCAGGCCTTGACCTTCTCAAGCACATGAATCCATTTAGTGCCTTATTTTGGGAACAAACAGATTTACAAAACCCATTAAATGATTATGAATTTAGAATTATGTGATTATAGTTTAGACTGCTAAAATGTATTAGAATTTAGTGAAAAGAAAAGGTTTGTACACATCAAATGTATGCGAAATATCTACAATAAGGCATTGTTCCAGCAGTTTCCATACACTCACTGATATTTATAGATGTAGATGAGTCCGTTTGGTCTTTGGGAATGAGTATTTAGGCTAATGTTAGCTAAAGGGTGCAGGTGTGCTGCTAACCGGATATGACAATTTCTTTTGGTCGTACACCCACAGCTTGCGCCACCATGCAGCCGTGCCCTTAACTGTCATCACTGTTCAATGATTGAGACAGGTGAGGGATTGTACCTGGAGATAAAATTCACAGGGCTCAGAGTTTTATAGCTTTGTCTGGAATATTACCGTCTCCTGCTTGATTCATGTGGGGACTTTCAACCGTGTTATTATTACTGCAGCACCACCACTACACCTTTATTTTAGACCAGGATGATGGAGAGCAATTTTGCATCGTTTAAGTTTGATGAAAAGCTTTTACGCTAGCATGAAATGTGTAAAAGGATTTTAAACCATGTATATGAGTGATTGACTGATAAATTGGACAGGACGATATTTGATATTTTGAAATGATTGACAGCTGACGACTGTGCTAATTTACAGAAGTGGTCATTCTGGCTTGTTAATGGATAATGCACATTTTGTTTTCATATTCTATAGTGAATTTAGCTAACAAACAGATACCAATTGAGCTTAATTTGATTGCCACAGTGTTAATCAATCTACAGATGGCTTACCTGTAGTCATCGCTCACATAAAGTTATGCTTGCGTATTAATCTTCCAGAAATTATATTAAATTGCTAAATGCATTTAAAAAAAAAAATCCCACCACTACTGTATATGTAACTTAACAAATACCACTATTTATTTAATCGAGTAAAGCACCATGGTTATGCAAACCAAGCTGAATGGTCACCAAACCATTTTTTTTCTCATTAAGCGAACGGACCGGTCAATAGCGTCCCGCAGGCGTGAAGGGGGTGTAGCTGGATTCGCTCTGTCCCTCCAGGGACTGCTTCCCTCACAGCCTCACATGAATTCTTTACAAAGAACATGAATATTTCAGGGAATTGATGTACAAATGCATTCAGATGCAGGTTGGGATCCAGGCTCAGTGAAAGACCTTCTGTGGTGTCTTTCAGAGGCTTTATTATTCAGCTGCTGTTGGACTCGGAGGCTTGTAGAGACAGAGGCTGCTGTCGCAACGCTCTCTTGGCTTTGAAACAGCGATGTTCCTCAAAGACTTATGAAATGTGGGCACGTTTCTGAGAAAGCTCTCAATTTCACTTCTCCTCACTCGATTATTTTGGTTCTTCCTTTTGGTTTGTTGTTTATTCTGAGACTGAAGTTGCACTTTTGCGCTCATCTCGGAGTAATTTTTGTGTTTTAGTTATACATTACCTGTTACCTGTTACAGGACAAGACATCAGATTAATCTCAGTTGAGCGTTAACTTGAAAAACCTCTGCATTTGGCTCTGAGATGTTCCTCATTAACATTGCTACAACAAGCTTCACTTATACACATGCGTTGGGGATTTGGATTCTCATAGACCTACACTAAAGGAGAGGCCGTATACAGAATATCATAGAGACTTTGAGGTATCATTCTTAACCCCCTTTTGGAAGCTTTATTTTTTCTCACAGCGATGGGGAACCAAAAATTGTTCTTCAATGGCAAAGAACCTTTCAGTGAACAGTTCCTAAAAGACCCATTGTGAAGAATATTTAAATGATCTAAAGAACCCTTTTCCACTATGAAGAGTCTTTTTGTTCGGTGGTTTCCATGGTTGTTAAAGGTTCTGCATAGAACCATAGATGCCAATAAAAAAAGCCAATAAGCAACCATGCACACATCAGCAAAACACTGTAAAGCCCTGATATACTCGAGACGAAGTTCTTTTTTGTTCTTTGCTTGGACTTAAAAGAAGTTAATAATACCTTTGCAGCGATATACTGTTAGTGAACATCCATTTGCCATTCAGCATTCAACAAAAATGACAACGGTGAGAAAACAGCAGTTCAGAAAGCATCTGATCATAGTGATCATCTCCAGCTCTGCAATTCAGCACTCCGGTCACATCACGTTTATTTATATAGCACTTTAAACAATTTATTGTTTAAAAGCACATGAAAAAAACAGTGACAACTTCTCATTCAATTAGAATTATAACTTCATTTTCTATTATAAAGCGACTCTTCAATGTGTTCATGTTTTTACTCATGGACATCTGACCTCGACAGACTGAACAGAAGAAATTAACTGGTGTGGTGGGAAATGGAGTCCCCCAGGAAACGGGTCTCCTTTAAGACCGCAAATGATCCCATTGTTTCAACAGACTTTTAATGGGTAGTATTTTTAGCGCCTGATTATAATTCTGATTTAATTATAATTCTTATGATTTATTTTGTTTAAAATGCGTTATATTGACCATTAATGTCTTTTGACATGAGTCATATAATATTGTATAACTGAAGCTATTGGTTGTGAAATCAAGCACTGAATGTAATAAACATCATACAAAATAGTGAAATAAGTTATAATTAGTCAAGACATCACGATAACAACTTTAGATCAGAAATCACCACTTGGGGACTAGATTTGTCATGACACTGGAGAAGATGTCCATCTCTAAGAAGCCTCAGAGCCACGCCCACCTATTTCATCATCGCCATTGACCAATGGTAGTTCAAAGGTGTTGTTTACCAGCCAGAGCAAACATTTCCAGAAAGTTCGCTTTGGCAAGCTTTTTCGAACTCCTGAAACAAACTCCAACCAAGCTTCATTTTGGCCTGATATTGTCAGAAATTACATCACATTAGTTTGTTCTTTGAAGTATATCCAAGTATACCCAAGTAACTGCAATCACCTTCAACACCTTAGCATCAACAACACTGCTCACATATTCTTAAGAAGCTGAAAAAATCTAGCTGTTTCTATTCTTTATGTACCTTAATTGTAACCGTTTTAACACTATAGTGACTGTGGTTTGTGGAGTTGTATCATGGATCTTCTCTAGAAAAGTTTTAGATGGTTTAATCAAATTCTTTTGGCTGTAACAATACAAATAGCAGATGTTCTTAATACATTTGAATATAAAATATAATTTAAATACAATGTTATAAATAAAAAAAATAAAGCAGTATCATGTGTAAGCATATTGTTATTGAGGCTTGATGTTGCATAAGACATTTGGTCTCCATTTCCTCCAAACCCTTGGTTCTCCTGTTCTTCTTACCACGTCTTGTCTGGGGGGGTTGAGTTGGCTTCCTTCCTGCAACCCCCAACACACTACAAACACACACACAGACCAGGACCATTGTTTCCGATCACAGCTTTGTGTGTGTTTTACAGCATGTTGCTCAAAGATAAAAACACACCCTCCCTCCCTCTTTTATTGTCTTGGAGGGGCAGAACGTCCCTGTCTGTCCCCTCGTTCTTATATCCGGCCTGGATATCCCAGCAACCCGGCTCTGTTTACAGGTTAACCCTGCTGACTGCCGCTTACCCTTGTGTTTTACTTTCCAGAAGGGGAATAAATAACTCTACTGAGAGATTTTATTAAAGAGCTCATCGTGTGAATGTCTCAGAAGAGGGGGTATGGGGATGGAAAGGCAGGCACAGGTGTTTAGTGCTGTTATGAATGTGTGTCTGGTGTTTATGGCAGACCTGATGAAGGGGTTTGTAGGCAGATATGAGGTTGGCTAGTCGTAAAGTCTGTCTCACTTCCAAACAATCTGAGATAGCAGTTTTAGGGCCCACATCAAGGGCTTCACTGATATTGTTAGAAACCGTTTCTATTCTTATCCTGCTTTAAAAGCATGAAGTCAAAATGCAGCCTTTTTACGTAATGCTCTTATTGTGAATGATTCATCAGTGCACAATGATCAAAATAGGTGTGTTGGACTTCATCAAAGTACCGTGAGAGCGATTAGACTGCACAGAAAGCTGGCTGTCAGACGGTGCGTGCCGTGAGTATTGAACTTTAGTTCTCTTTCACATCTTATTGTGCTTAAAATGTGTGTTTTTGACATAATCTTGAGTGTATTTGACAAAGTCACACAATCGGTTATGTCTGTGAACGTAAACAGCAGGGAAAGAAGTCGCATGTGTATATTAGATCGGTGTATTAAAGTGAAAACAGCGTATTATACAGTACCTACTGCTGTATATGCTGTTAATATGAACCAAACAAAAGAAAAACAGAAAATCAATCACTTCTCTTGACTGATTAACTTTAGTAGCTTTAATAAGAATACATTTCTTACTTGAATGCTGCTGTTAAATGCTCTGGCGAGGAGATAAACATTGGCAGACTGTGTACAACTCACTCGGGGGAGGAGCTAAACTAATAGGGCAGAGTCTGTTGCCAGTTGTGGGCGGGGCCTAAGCAATGTGACGTCACCTGAACGGCTCGTTTTGAGACACTGTTTCAGATTTAGGGGAAAAATAAATGGAGTGGATGGATTTTTACCATAATAGAATGGTTGTGTACTCACACTGCAGACACATTATGTTCAAAAACAATATAAAAGTGAATTTTGCATAATAGGTCCTTTAAGGCCATTCACACTAAGAATGATAACTATAAATTATAATAAAGTTTTACAATAAAGACATTGACAACCAATCAGAATCCAGCAGAGCTCAGGCATTTAAAGCGACAGCATGCAAAACTGCGGCGCGCGCTTATAATAAACAAAACCATGTTGTGCATAGTTAGTGTGGATATTAATATAGTTATTGTTATCTTTATCATTCTTGGTGTGACCGGGCCTTTACTCTAACCCTTTTACATCAACTGGTTCAAGATCAATTTAATTCAATTCACATTTATTTGCATAGCGCTTTTCACAATACACGTTTCAAAGCAGCTTTACAGAAAATGCATGTCAACATTACAATTTTATAGTGATCTATTATCAGAGGTGACTGTGTCCAAATTATGTAATTTCAGAAATGTACACATGCAAATCGCTCAGTTAGCTAACAGTGTATTAATTTAAGCAATGTATTCATTTAAGGCATAAACAATGAGCTCATTGAAGTAATGAATACACGTTAACAATGATTAGGATATATAGCAAAAGATCAGTGTTAAGCTCATGTCAATATGTATAATAGAACATAATATAGCATAATATTAGGTTACATCAAGACCAACCATGTTTCAAAGAAGTAAACAAACTCTTATGCTGAATTCAGAAAATTATATACGCCTCATATGCATCATTTGTGTGCTTAATTTTTTGACCCGATTAGCAGCTATTTGCTATGAAAGCTTGTTCTAAATTAAAAAAATAATATGAATTCGCAATTACCTTTTTTGACTTATTTTCTCGCAATCGTGAGATTGAAGCTTGCAATTGCGTTATAAAGTCAGAATTGCGTGTTATAAAGTCAGAATTGCGATTCTGACTTTTTTCTCGCAATTGAGTTTTTGTCATGTAATTCTTACTTTATAACTCGCAGTTCTGACTTTTTTCTCCGAATTTTGAGATATAAAGTCACAATTGTGAGAAAACATCAGTGTTTTTTCCCTCAAAATTGTAACACGCAATGACAAGTTTATATCTCACAATTCTGAGAGAAAAAAAAATCAGAATTGTAAGATTTAAACTCGCAGTTGTGAGTTATAAAGTCAGAATTGTGTTATATTGTCAGAATTGCGAATATTTTTTTCTCGAAATTGTGAGTTTATATTTCACATTTCTGAGCGAAAAAAGAATTGTGAGATAAAAAGTCGCAATTACCTTTTTTATTTCATGGCAAAAACAAGCCTCCATTATTTTTCTGGGGTAGATTTAGGGTTTTCTGATTGGTCAGTGTGTGTGTATATGTGTGTGTTCCTGTATATGTGGTGTATATAAATGTGAATAATGACATGGATATTACAACATAAACATGGTTTACACTAACCAAATTTAAAAAACATACTAAATTGTGTATTTTTTTCTGAGTTTTCTGTGATGGGTAGGTTTAGGGGTAGGGTAAGTGAAAGGGGATCGAATATACAGTTTGTACAGTATAAAAACCATTTATGGAGAGTCCCCTAAACCACATATACAAGTGTGTGTGTGTGGCACTGTGCCACGCAGCCGTGGCGTCCCCTCACACTGCAGGTCAGGCGGGCAGAGCAACCTTACACAAAGAAGACACGCTGGCCGGGCAATCCTCCCTGTATCACATAACCCGTATCGCATTTTCAAACCCGCCGTGTATTTTACACTTCATCGGAGGAAGCTCACACTTCCCTTAAACTACAGCAGCTTTCGAAGAGTAAACCATTAAACAAGACGAGCAAAGGAGATGTTTAGAGGAGCTGCAGGTGAAGGGAACAGTCTCTCTCTCTGTCTGTCTGTCTCCCTCTCATCAGGCGGTCTCGGGCCAACCGCCGCGTGTGCTTGTGCTGCATGTGACAGCTGTTAGACATTAATAACGGCTCAAGCAGAAAATCCAGATTACTTGTTTTTAATTTCAATTTTATTATTGTAATCTTTCAGAGAAAAGAGCAGAGGAAACCATGTTGTGTTTTGGATGGTGGATTGTGGGTCTGTGTGTTTGGCGGCCGGTACCGACCTCAATCATGTGTCTGCCTCATGACGAACCTCATGAGTTATCATATTTGTAACACTTTACAATAAAGCCCCATTAGTCAATGCATTAACTAACAATGAACAAGACATTTGTTACAGCATTTATTAATCTTTGTTAATGTAAGTTAATAAAAATAAAAACTGTTTGTTCATGTCAGTTCCATTAAATAATGTAAACAGATACAACTTTTAATTTTAATAATGTATTAGTAAATGTTAGCATTAACATAAGATTAAAAATGCTTTTGTTCGTTCATGGTAACTAAATGGAGCCTTATTGTAAAGTGTTACTATTGTATTATTTAAAAAAAGAAGAGAGAAATAGTTCAATATTCATTGACAAAGTGGTTGATAGATTTTATAATTATAACTTACACAAAGGAAAACTAACACTTTTGCTAATTGGTTAAACAGTCATGGTTATCTGTTGATGCCGAGATCTCAAAATGGCCCAACACTGTAAAAAAAATGTCATGATTTATCACAAAAATTTTTTTTTGTCAAATCAACTTAAATAATTAATGTGGTTCAGATAACATGACATTTTGAGTTTCTGTTGATTAAACCAATTGCAATTTTAATTTCAATTTACTCAAAATTTTAAAGCAACCAGGTAACTTACTTTTTTAAGTTAAACCAACAATTCTTTTTTACAGTGAATATCGGTCAGACCAATATACTGATCTGTCTTTAATAAAATCATAAATATTAAAGAAATGTTCCGGGTCAATGCAAGTTAACCTCTACAGTCCGTAGAGGACCGAAATTTCTTGACAGATGTACACAACACAACCCATATTGTCCCACTGAATTTTGTATTTTTATTTGCAATGTATAATTGGACTTAACTCATATATTTATATAAATTGAGAGACGCTGGTGTTTGTTTGTGTCCACAATCCATCAGTTTATTTTCATAATCCTTCATTAAAATGAAATTAATTTTCTGTTGACATTACCAATGCCACATAGGTGTGAAAAAAAGCCCACAGTTAAATTATAGCTTGACATCCTTAACATCCAATCAAATCTCGATGGGTAAAAACCTGTCCTACATTATTATTACCCATTAAATATTCAGTTTCTTCTTCTACATTATGGAAGAAAATTGATGCAATAAATATATTTCTGGTTATGTTGTCTTTAATAAATCTAACTCTCTTAATACTTCATAACACTTCATACAGATGTTATTTTAATTATATATCTATTCTGAAGCAAGACACCCTTGTTGCTTTGTTTTTGTAAAGGCAAACCTGTGTCTCTCTCTGTCTTCATACTCAAGAATAAGAACTAATTGGATGTATGTCATCAGTGTGGAACTTCACTGATACACTGCACTAAGCGAGAGTTGTGCTGTTAAATATACACACATTCATTTCAAAGATGTGTTGACCCTTTTGTGCAAAATAAAAGATTAGCATCAGAAATGTCAGTTTAATCAGTCTGGAGGGAGGCTGAACGCAGCGGAAATGCACAGCCACTTGTTGCACTTGGAGTGAGTGTATATGAGCACACTGTCACAGACCCTGTGTTTTATTATATTAGTGTGTTTATTTTTGATATTCTGATTTAAGATTAAAATTTTGGCTCAAACCTTTTTGAAAACAAGGACCTCAGAGTGTTTACAGAACAGTTATTAAACTTGGGTACATCAGATCAATACTGGTGCTCTGAAAATGGATTTAATTTATAACAATTTTCACTTTGAAATTGCAAGAAAATGTAATACATTGAATTAAACATACAATTTTGAAGTAGAAAGATTGAAATAGTATTTTCTTGTAAAACATACTCCAATAAAATCTTTTTACTTAAAAATTTCCAGTTTAATTCAACGTGTTACTTGCTGTTTCTTTGTAATTTCTGAGTAAAAATTTTTTGTTGTTTTCAGTGTATGTAATGCATCAATGACCAAACGTTCATGTCAAACTCATGTCCATTTACTGTACATTTTAGTAAATGCATCTGTATCCGTCTTTGTATGCGGAAAAAATGAATTCTGTCTAGTAAACATAAACTACAGAAAAAGTAAGAGTAGTATGGTAATATGCATAGCTTTGTCCTCAGAGTACCCTAGTGCTCACTTTGACCACTAGAGTACACTGCCTCCTCTTTCTCTCTCTCTGTCTTTCTCTCTCTAGCTCTAATCAGTAAGTTTTCTTAGGAGGTATAAAATGATGACAGGACAGTGTTGTTCTATGTTGTCAGAGAAAGAAACATGAGCAAATCCCAAAAAAATAAATCATTATTCGCATGTTTGTAGCATTATTTCTATTTGGAAAACCTTCAAACAGAACCAATTACTGGTGAAAAGGTGCTCACAGTAATGATTTGAACAAACCCCAAACAATATGCATTAAATTTGGTGTGTAACTCATCGCACACTTGTGCTCCAGACGTGTATGATGCCTCAAATCATGTGGCCTCTTGAGGAGAAGTTTACTATTACATTTCTAACCAATCAGGTTTATGGTTTTCACCTGGCTGATGATAAAATGTGGCATTAAACCTGGCAATAAATCCAGGGGTGTCCAATCCTGCTCCTGGTAGAGCAGCATCCTGCAGAGTTCAGCTCCAGCATGCGAGCCTGGATGTTTCTAGTGAGTCTGAAGACCGAGTCTGAAGATTAGCTGGTTTCTGGTGTGTTTAATTGGGATTGGAGCTAAATTCTGCAGGACAGTAGCACTCCAGGAGCAGGATTGGACACCCCTGCTCTAGACTTTCATGGAAGAAGAGATCTGAGAGATACGTCACTTTGTAGGCCAGTTGGCAGTTAGCATCACGTTGGTTCCCTCGACAAAAACCCAATAGGAATTTCCCATAGGCTTTTGGATTTTTGCAAAAAAAATACATTTTGTGATCAACTAAATTTTATGATACTTGCACTTTTTGTCCATCAAGATCATTTTCACAGATGAACACAACATTTATGAATTTTGAAGCCTAAACACAGTCGCCAGAAGCAAAAAGCTAAAGGAAGGCTATAAACGAACTACACCATGGTCCCATGATTTCAACGTCACCACCACTAAGCTTCCGACAATTCTTTCAGTTATTATCTAAAAACATTTTCCCTGAAAGTTTAAGTTAGAATAGTTTGTAAGAACGCAGTTATACACAACTAGGCTGTAAAAGCGGACTGAGCTTAACTGTTCGGCGTGATGACGTTTAATCTCTCTGACTGCCTCTGTAGTCCCATTTAGCCACTTGTTAGCAACCTTAATTTTCAAGACATTTAAAAAATCATGGGTAGGTTTTATGTTGTAGAACAAAACGTGAAAGTGTCTTGAGCTTGTGTTATCCGTTTAACCAAATCCATTTAAATGTGTTATCCATTTAACCAAAAACCCATTCAAAAAACCCATTGACTTTGGAACAATAGAACCGCGATAGCTAAACAATAGCTTAAATGCTAACTACTACATTTGTATCGTTAGATATTCAAATGAAACCCAATACTCCATTCATCACTGGTGCGCAGTGAATCTTGGGATAGGCTGGGCCACGAAAAATAGAAGGAGTGGATCCTTTGTGTCCCAGCCTATCCCAAGATTCACTCTAGTGAGCTACATTTTCTTCAGGAAATCTAGTAAGACTTTTGCAGGAAATTTTTAAACTGTGGTTTACTCTGAGCTTCTAGGATCTGTGCGAAAAGCACATCGTTTAGAGTGGAGATGGTTAGAGAGGTTAGTGCGAGGGATTAGAATTGTATAACATCTATCTAATATTAAAGAGACAGCTGCGGTCCAGGAGTTAATCCTGTGCTATGGGGCAGGAGTGATGATGATTCCTCTCTGGAGGCCGTGGGGAGATCCAGGCTGGATTTATGGCTCTGAGGGTGTATCGTGGCAGGAGCGGCCCGCGCCGGGCCTGTCTGGACTGATCAACACCCCCAACCCCCCCTCCGACTCACTGTGGCAGGTGTTTTCATTAAACGGCTGCGGGTCCAGGCACACAGCCCACTGTAAGCAACGAGAGCCAGGTGTCAACACCATCTCTCTCGCTGTCCATATAATTTTCTTTATTGCTATGATTATTTTACACATTTTACAGTACTGCCGAAACATCAGTGCAGATTAAATAATAATACTAACAATAATAAAATAATAATAATAATAATAAAATACAGAAAAACAAGTAAAACATTTTAATAATAAAATTACAGTATAATTAATAGAAAATGTGAAATTTTTGAAAAGATGCGTTATGATTTGTGAAGGATGTATGTCATAAAAGTAGCATGTTCTCCAACCAATATGCCTATATACTTCCCTGAAATACGACCCATAGGAGCATTTGCTAAAGTTCATTTTAGCTAAAGTTAAAGTTTATTTTAATACATTGTTCCCTTTTATCTGTGTCATATTTCGGGTTTCACGTAGCTCAACTGGCAGAGCATTGCAATATATAACAATATGCAATCATGCGATCATGTGATCGTGAGTTCAATCCCAGGCAACGCATGTGCTCATGAAGTGTATATGCACTATAAATCACTAAGGGTAAGTTTAGGGTTGGGGAGGGTGTAGTCGTTAATAAAAAAATGAGTTTTGCTAAATGGAAATACACACATTGCGTTTAAATGAACAAGCATTTTGATTGATAATGACCGTCATAAATCATTTCATGACGACAGACGTAAACGACACTNCAAGCGGCAAACTAGACGCGGTAGACGCGAATTTGACGCTTTATTCGCGTTTGGTGTGAACGCAGCATGAGAGGGGCTCTCCCGCTCCTTTATGTGTCCCAGACTCTCCCACTGCTTTCTGCACACTTCCTCTGAATAAACACAACTTCGGTGGGGAAATAATTGTAAATTACAGCGAATAAGCTCAATTGGTAGTCTTTAGTTGGCTTGTAGTCTTAATATGTATATATATATATATATATATATAGCTCAAATTGAGTAAAGACCGTTTTTTACAATTTTTCAGATTGTCCGACCTCCTCACTCACTTTCTTTCAAACACGATCCTTTTTATTTCTGTTTCTATAAATGTATGAAGATGTACAGCGACGATGATTTTGTCCTCCATGTTTCGAATTTCTGCCTCAGCTCGCTACGTCACGTCACTACTAGAGCAAGCTCCTAATTGGTTAACGCGGCGCGGAAATTCGCCAAAGTTCAGATTTTTCAACTTGCGCGATTCGCGCGAATCGCGTCAAACGCCCGAATCGCTCAATTCGCGCGAATCGCGTCATTCGCGCCGCTTCATTCGCGCGAATCGCGCCGCAGGATGTCAATTCGCGTCTTTGCATTGACTTAACATGTAAATCACTCGCGCTTACCGCTTCATTCGCGTCCGGTGTGAACGCACCATAAGGATAGGTTTAGGGTTGGGGTGGGTGTAGTCGTTAATAAAAAAATGAGTTTTGCTAAATGGAAATACACACATTGCGTTTAAATGAACAAGCATTTTGATTGATAATGACCGTCATAAATCATTTCATGACGACAGACGTAAACGACACTGTCATTATTTTTAAGCCAGCTATGTGCATGACTTTAAAATGTAAATATAGGTCGTAATAAGGTGCTTGAAAAATGACCTATATGGTCGTTTTTTTTTTCTGGAGGACAGTCTGCATAAAAGCGTTAGTTAATTCTACATTCAATAAAATACTTTTTTTATTTTTTATTTTTTTAACTAAATGTTTACTGAAAACCAAGGCTGTAAGCAATGAACATGGATAGTAATGGTCCTTTTTATTTAAAGGGGCTATTTGTAAGAATTTTCATGTATTAATCGATAAAAAATTTGAAAAAAATATTGACAATGTGTGAACAATTTGTAATGAAACTTAAAAAATAAGACCTTCCCTAACTTACTATGTTGTCTATGAAAGCCTGTTGACTGATTTTTATGTGAAGGACTATATTTTGCTGCCAATATCAGAAGGATGTGACATTTATGCGCCCTGCCGAGAGCCTCTCTTCCGTTCAATGAAACGCATGCTTATACAATGTTCAGGATAATGCCGAAAGGTGCATTCTGTACTGTAATGTCAATGTGTCATGCAAAGAAAAAGGATTAATTCAAACTATAGCCTCACATAGCCAGATCTATATCGTCTATAGTCTCAGATATACTTTATAATTAATCAAACAATCATAACAGTGTAATTTTAATGATCTCATCAGTCGACATGATGCTGGTGCAAACATTCACATCACTATGATCAGATGCTTTCTGAACTGCTGCTTTCTCACGCTGCCATTTTTTTTTTTTTGTTAAGAGGAAAGTGCGCAGCACATATTCATCTACCCGGCGATCTCAGTAGCTTGGTCGGCATCTGGATGTTAGTTAACAGTATATCGCTGCAAATGCATTTCCAACTTCTTTTACTTCTAAACAAAGAATGAAAAAGAACTTCGCCGTGACTATATCGGGGCCTTGAATCACGTTTAATCTCTTGTAGTACATTGTGTGCACGAATCTCAGCCTCAGACGTCACGCCCACGGACCGTTGGATGAACGTCTGATGCATATGGCACACAAAATGGGAAATACTTAAGGAGTTTCAAAGTTGTTGGGGAGACGTGTCGGTTTGAAAACAAAGCTATCCAAGCCCCTATTTGGAAGAAGAAATCCGTCGTTACAACTGTGACAATGAGCGCTTATCAGGATCAACTAAATGCTGGATTTTCAAAAGTATATGAAATTCACAGCACCATTGTTGCAGTAAACTTGTTGCAGTAAACTTGCGCAACGTTCTTAAATGAATTCCATGTTGGTCTGTTACTGTGGGGAATTCGACTTTCTGAATTCTACATATAGCCCCATTAAAGGATTTAAAAAGATTCAAGCAAATAAAGAAAAGAAATTTGGCCATATCTGACGGCCCTGCTAGAAACTATAAATATATATTTCTGACACATAAAAATATGTTGCTGAAAATAAAACATATAATTTTTTATGGTAGATCCAGTGAAAATGCTGTCAGGGCAAGTACAAGCACTGACTCCGCCAGACCAGCAGAGAAATCCTTACTGTTGAGCCCTGAAAATAAAGCAGTCTCTCTCTCTTTGGCTGAAGTGGCAGGTGAATTAATTGGTGCTGACGGTGTGATAAGGCTGTGTTTCTGAGCGAGGTGTGAACTAAGTGTAGTAATGATTACTCTGTTGTGTAGTTCTGGGGGGTGGAGGTGGTTAATGCTTGTGGATGGAGGGGAGGTTGAGTTGGGATTTGGGAATGGGGGGTGGAGGGTGTAAGATAGCATCTGATTAATAGCTGGGAATGCTTTGAAGTGACACCCAAGCACAGCGGCACACTGGGTAATGGTGCTAGCGCGTTTCATTTCTAAGTCTTTATTAGCCTGCATTCTTTCAACAGGATCTCTTTCCTCCACAGGCGCCATTTCTGTACAGTAATAATGGCGCTTTTATTCTTTCATCTTTTCACACTTTGCTGCCATTTTCTATGTCGTGCTCGGTAAAGCGGTCGATTGTCTCCATTTTCTGGCTTTCAGTTAGAGGGACGATGTGAAAAGAGGAAAATGGGTGTCAAGCAAACAGCTGACTCTACATGTGGGTTATGTTTGGAATAGCATTCAACACACTAATATTTTTTGTGACAACTTACTGCAGTATGTATACTATGCACAGAATACACATTTTTGTCTTATTTTCTAACTTGTGTAAAAAAAAAAGTTAAGGTATTTTCTCAAAGAACATTTTTACGAAGGATTTTATCTTTTGTCTTACCACTGTTCTTAAAGGGATAGTTCACCCAAAAATGAAAATTCTGTCATTAATTACTCACCCTCATGTTGTTTTCAAACCCGTAAGACTTTCGATCATCTTCGGAACACAAATGAAGATCTTTTTGATGGAATCTGAGAGCTTTCTGTCCCTACATAGACAGCCTACGCAACTATCACTTTCAAACCACAGAAAGGTAGTAAAGACATCAATAAAGTAATCCATGTGACTCCAGTGGTTTGAACTCAATTTTATGAAGCGACACAGGTGATCGCAATTCTGACTTTATAACACACAATTGCGACTGACTTTATTCTCATAATTGTCACAATTCTGACTGAATTGAGTTTATATCTCGCAATTCTGACTTTATAACATGCAATTGTGAGTTATAAAGTCAGAATTGTGAGATATAGACTAAGCAATTCTGAGAATAAGCAATTCTGAGAAGTCAGTCTGTTTTTCCTCGGAATTGGACCATTGCGAGTTTATATCTCACAATTCTGAGAAAAGAAGCCAGCATTGCGAATTTATATCTCACAATTGCAATAAGTCAGAATTGCGAGTTTTTATAATTGTGAGTTTACAACTCACAATTCTGACTTTATTTCTTGCAATTGCAAGTTTATATCTTGCAATTTTGAGAAAAGAAGTCAGAATTGTGAGATGTAAACTCACAATTGTGAGAAAGTCAGAATTGTGTGATTAAAAAGTCGCAAATACCTTTACATTTTTTTATTTAATGGCGGAAAGCTTCCATACATATTGCATATTGTTTCACTTAATAAAAAAAATGTAGTCAGAGTGTCTACTGTGCTGTATTCAGTAAGTAGTCAGTTAGTATTCTTCTCCAAACTTAGCCTGGGTTCGGCAGGGACAGACACTTGTGTTAGGTCTGTGTGTGTTGGTGTGTTGCTTGGCTGTGAATTGCGAGTTATGTATTAGTCTCAGGACGGCGTGCTGTTTCCTGCGAGATGGCGATAATTGCAGAGAGGTCAGGCTATGATTACAGGCTGCCTGAATGCTCTGATGTGTCTTCCTATTTCTCTGGCGGTGTGTCAGTAGCTGCTCAAGTGGCTGAGAGCCTCTGGCCATTCCTTTGTAAAGATGGGTGTGTGTGTGTATCTATTTGCGTGTGTCTGCAGGGTTTTGTTCCTTTACAGGCTGTTTCATCTCCTCACTTTTCAGCTTGATGTTACGCTTAGTCTTGTGTAGCCAGACCTTTGACTGAATGGCTAAAGGTCTGGACAATATCACAGCTTATTCTGGCCAAGAACCACCCACTTAGAAATATTTAACTGACTGAGATTTTTTTATGTTTTTATGTGTTTAGGGGTGGGTTTATCTGAAGTAGATTTTAACACAGTAATAGACGTGGGAAAAGGTTATTTTATTAAAGGTGCAATATGTAAGAATTTTGCAGTAAAATATCCAAAAACCACTAGGCCAGTGTTATATATTTTGTTCACTTGAGTACTTAGAATATCCCAAATGTTTCCAACTATTTGTAAATTTTGAGAAAATTGCAATTTTAACCAAGGCTCCGGGACGTGTGAGGAGGAGTCTGTCAATTGCGTCATTCCCGCGTTACCCTCGGTTTCCGGTTTTATTTTATTTTGTAGAAACCATGGAAACACCAAAAACGCTTTAATATTTACATGTTTTAATAGACAAGGTAACAACTGTTTTGATATATTTATAGACAGAAAACTAATAGTTGTTATATAGCTCAACACGTTTAGTCTTGATCTAATTTTCTTGATTTTTTTTTTTTTTTTGCGAGTACCATTCTTTACCATGCCTCAGAGAAAAACATTATTTGGTGAAGTAGCTAACATAGCATAATCAGATGCAGCTTTATTTTTAGTAACAGTAATACAGTATTTTCTCCATCATACAATACATTTTAATTAATTCCATGCCATTTATCAACACAAGCCATCCAGCATTTAATATGATATTCTGAAATCAATCTTACTGCAGTGTGTAACAAGTGTCTCACAGCAGCCGCCGAGCGAACACACAGAGTAATGTTATAAAATTTTCAACACTCTCAAATGTATCCAATATGATAAACAGCGCTGTGTTACCTCATACTTATGACCGGAAAAGCGGAAGCGGCGCCTGCGACTGTGGCATAATAAAAGCTCCGCTGCTCGCGGCGTGTGTTGCGCAATCGCTCCAGCGGCCTCGTTCAGCTCCCACAACACTCGCTCCTGCTCTGCTTCATACTACAGTAACGTTAATAATCACATCAATGAACATGATTTCTTCCCGAGTCCTATCCTGATTGTTTCCACCGACTGTGATGTGAAGACCACTTGTTCCAAGATTTTGCGCTCAAACTTGCCGTCATCAAGCTACGCCTTTGTTTTGAATAGGCCTCTAACGCCCTCTAGCGGACGTAAATCTTACATATTGCACCTTTTAATGGCGTGGCAGTTTACACAGATTATTCCTAAAACACTTTTACACAGAAAATAAGTACAGACCATTTCACATACTTATCTCCAAAAACAGAAAAAAACAACATTCCGACATTAAAAATAGTTTTTTTTAAGATAGACCTCTGCTTCTCGTAAATACTACCATGTAATGTGCACGTTATTTTTTGACATACATCAATGTCGTTATATTCAAATCATCTGGATTTGAAAACTGATGGATCATCAGACAATAATTATTTATTTCAAGTATTCAGGCAAGTATTTAGTGAAGTGATTGACAGCCAGGAGTGTCTTATGTCCATGTTTTTCCAACAGTCACCTCATCTAAATTTTTGACGGACGTGATAACGTGCATAAGGCGTGAACTATGTTTGATTATAAAACGTGCTGGAGGTGTTCAAAATGCTTTTTACGTAGTTCATCATACTTATTTTCTGGATTTAACTTTTTCCGTGGCTTAAATAAATGATGTTACTCAGAGATTTACATGTTTGGTTTGTCAAAAATGTTACATTCAGCTGTCGCAAATTCATTGACTTTCGAAAATCAAGTTCATTTTTTTTTACCAGGAAAGGAGTGGTTTTGATGCTCAGCGTTGTTTTTAATGTCTCTTATAACAAAAATCTTTTATTTAAACCTATGAAAATGCAGATACTGTTGTTCCATTATTACCTCTTAGCAGATTCTGTCTACAGATTCTCCCACAAAAAGAGTCTTCAGATTCTGTCTGGGTCTGTTTATCATTTGAAAGTCGAGACATCAGACGCTGATGTAAATGAAGAAACATTAACATACCTCTCAGAATGAAACGGTTCACCCTGTGAAACTTTATGATATTCCATCAAATTTAGTGATCAGTAGTTACATTGTCCTTGTTCCCTGTAGAAAATGCTTGTCTCTACATTTATAGGAAGGCTGTAACTTTTAATGTGAATTTAGGACCTAATCAGTAAAGCATAGTAAAATCAGTGTATTACCTGCAATCATTGGCTTTACTGAGAGATCACAGGCAGCTGCACAGGATCACTTCCACAATCCTATCTCATTAACGTTCACTTTAACACTTTGATTTTAGTTGGACTAAAACAAAAAGTATCTTTTAAAATGTAAACACATGAGTGTGACTAAAAGGGACTTTTTGGGAAGCAGGACTAACAGACCATCCTAGACTATAGAATAACACAAGACGTGTCACTCTTATTGTTTGGAATGGGAGAAAGTGCAACACGCAATATGGCGGAATAAGTCCCGCCTTCTAAATAAGAGCCAATCGCCGACTGGTAATGTCATCGCGTCACTGCAGCGGCCGTTAGAATCTCCGGTTTCTATAGAAACAGTCAGATGCGTGCTTCCGAAATGAGGCACAAAAGTATTTAGGACTGTGCATGTGCATTAGCTTGATCCAGCCCAAAAAATACAGTTTTTTTTTTGTCATGATTCGAGCGTTTGGAAAGAAATGTTTGAGACAGTTGTCAGATTTCATTGCTGATTACAAATATGAAATTTAATCAAAAGCTTGGCAAACAGCTTTGGAGAATTTGATGTTTCCCCATTCAAAGAGATAGGAGTTGCCTTGGATGCCCGAGAGGCATTTCAAAGATGGCCGCCAAGTGAAATGACTTGTCTTAAAGGGACTTTGCTATAACTGCATGTAAGTGTACTCACTGTAGGCAGCTACATTTTAAGGCAGTGTCCTTACTGATGGAACCCTAATAAGTGACTGATTTGGATCACTCCACACACCTCACAAACAGCATGTTAATGTTGCTAACAACTGGTGTAATTTTACGAGCACAAAATGATTGGATACAACAGTTAAATAATGTACTTAATAACAAAAAATATAGATCGGATTTAGTATTAAAATGCATTAAACTTCAACATTGCTCTCTTAGAGCATTTTTACACAATGCATTCTGGGATTGCCTTGCTTTAGTCTATTTAATGTGGTGTGTCCTTTTAATTTGGTTGAAACATTTCAGTGCACTCTCCGCGAGAAGCGAGCCATGAGCAATTACCATTGTGTCCTTGAGGAAGACACTTAACACCTGGTTAAGAGTTCACAGTGCTATTCTATGGCAACATGGTGTGATTTATTGTTGAAACAAATTCCACTGGCGTGGTCAAGTGGTGATGCATAAGGAAAAATTGTCTAACAAATGACACATGCTAGATTTGAAGTCACATCTTCCTCAGAGCATGAGCTTAACATTGGTCAGAGTCAACTAAGCAATCTTGGTGTGACTCTTAACATCTACAATACTGCCAAAGCATACAAAGTTCGTATGGAACAGAAGTATTTTATATTTATACAAATAAAGGCCCAATACAACATATTAAAATGAATAATGATAATAATAGAATGACTCCTGGTTTAGCAGAGAAGGCTTAAGCTAGTCCCAGACTAAAATGCATGTTTGAGCAGTTTTAAATGAAAGCAACTTGCACTGACATATCATAAAATAAGTTAGTGCCATTGTTTTGACTCAAAATAATATATATATATAATTTTTTTTCTTCTTTTTTTTTCTAAGGCATGTTTATAAAAGCTGCTTAAATGTCCTAATTGAACTAAGGCCTAATCCTGGCTTAAAGGGTTAGTTCACCCCAAAATGAAAATTCTGTCATTAATTACTCACCCTTATGTCGTTCCACACCCGTAAGACCTTTGTTTTTCTTTGAAATTGAAGATCTTTTTGATGACAGAATGCTGTCAAATTTCCTTCATTGACGGCCTTTGCAGCTTCCATTTTGACGCTTCAAAAACTTCATAAAGAGATTGTAAAACTAATCCAGATGAATTGAGCGGTTTAGTCCAAATTTTCTGGAGGGAATCGATTGCTTGTTATGACGAACAGATTTAATTTAGGCTTTTACTCTCATGTCAACATTGATCAGCGAATATAAGTAGAAGCACAACCTGGATAACTTGGATAACGCACAAGAACAAACCTCTTCTGGAAGCTCAAACATACTGTGTAACCAATGAGGTTCATTTTTGACCTTCCGAAAGAGGTTTGTTTACTCACGTGTAGCAGGTTAGGTCGAGCTTCTGCTTATGTTCGCTGATCAAGTGTCAAAGTTGTAGTTACAAAGGCAGTCTATGCAAGGAAATCTGACAGCATTCTGTCATCAAAAATATCTTAATTTGTCGTCCGAAGAAGATCGAAAGTCTTACGGGTGTGGAATGACATGAGGGTGAGTAATTAATGACAGAAATTTCATTTTAGGGTGAACTAACCCTTTAATCTAAGCCCTCTCTGTGAAACCAGGCCTGAATTTAGATGCAAATTATGCTTTGAAGTAATAAATCACTCATTAAGGTAATAAACAGTAAAGGCCGGGATATACTTCACATTCTGTGTGTTCCGCTCCATCTCACCCACAATTGTGTCAGCACAGCTTTCAAAGTACACTCAACTCCGGATGAGTGCAGAAGGACGAGTTTGAAACATGCACAATACAGTTGCTTTTCTATACTCTATGTCAGAGGGCAGCACTGAGTTGTCATTTACAGGACATTCGTTCAGAAGGATAGAAGAAGAAAAGTGGTGGATCTGCCATTGCATGCAAAGTTTAGAACAAGAACCAAAACAAAAATGATGTAGAATGATATGCTGCTTAATTTACTGTTCTTGAAAAAGCTGCTTTGTCTAAAATCGCATACTAAGTAGGTATTACATTTGAATTTGAATTTATTTCACTACCATTTAAAACGTACGATCGATATAGTATGAAAATGGGTTGAATGAATAATTCAGACGCACTATATCCGCCATGTTGTTACTGTCACATGACCTACATTGTCAGATGTGTCACTTCACTGCCATTCACAAATCCTCTTCTGTGGCATCATGGGATAATAAAGTAGTGAAGTTTTAAAGTAGTAAAGTACTGAAATTTTAAAAACGTGACGATACCAGAGTTTTGCCCTAGCATTTTGAGTGGATTCTTAAATGCCTCTGATCGGCCATTGTGTTCACACGCTCAACAGATATGTCTGTGATTGGCTACAATGATCAACGGTTCAAAAACATGTAAATAGACATAAGAAAATTGTCACACAGACCATTGCGGAATGTGAACGGCCTAAGTATACTTAGGGCTGAAATGCTCATCACTGGTTTTGTTTTGCAACACAATGTCAAAGGGGCCGTTTACACAACATTGTTTTCAGCTTAAAACTAAAAACGTATGCTTTTTAGCCGTTCATTTAAACGAAAACTGCATTTTGGGGGCCTGAAAAAGTGTAAACTTTAAAAATGTGAATTTGT
This sequence comes from Anabarilius grahami, assembly GCA_003731715.1. Lineage (NCBI taxonomy): Eukaryota > Metazoa > Chordata > Actinopteri > Cypriniformes > Xenocyprididae > Anabarilius > Anabarilius grahami. The sequence goes on from RJVU01042551.1 coordinate 6,383,689, forward strand.
GAAAACAGTGATGTCATGTGAATGTGTATTACGTGTTCAGTCTATAGGCGCGTAGCTTTTCTTTACAAAGTGACATCGCCATCTACTGGCCTGGCATGAATAATACAGCGTTTTTAGTAGTTTTTGCAGATCTGTGTGAACGGGGATCGTTTTGACAACTTTGTCATCTGTACGTGAAAAACCCAAAGGAAAAACTTTTCCATTTTTAGCACATTGCTGTCGTGTAAACATACTTTAAACTGCTAACTGCCCTTTGTCTTATGTCAGTATGTCTGGAACATGTGCGCTAAGGTTAGGCCAAGGTCCTCCGATAGGTTTGGTGCTTTTTAAGAAGGGTAAATGTGTATATGCATATATTTCAGGAGAAATTGACAGTCACATTGACAGGAGGGATGTGTTTGGAAAGCAAGAGCTTGCTGGCATGCAAGTTTGTCCATTTATACACACACATAGACCAGTTTATCTCATCTCAGGCAATGTCCTTCAGTGAGACACGCCGCTGAACAGATGGCCGTTCCTCCTAATGAACACTCAAATGAAGTCTTTCAATTCTTTATCATCAGTTTACCACATGTCCACAGTTACTTTCATTTCTATTCGGCCTTTTAGTTGAAACATGTCTCTAGGTGGCTTGTTAAAGTGATTAACTGGACATTGTATTCAATTTCATTAAAAATCTGACCCTGAACTATACTACTTGTGTTTATGTTGAAGATGCAGATGTATAGTTTAGTATACATCACAATATAGTTCTTTTTGCTGGAATAACCTTGTGCTAATGACCATTTAGGATAATCTAGTTATATAAAGCATTTAATTCCCTTTTATGAGTAATCAAATGCTAAGGTAAAACTGATTTATAAATCTAGCATCACTCTAAAAACAGACACTTCATGTAACACAACTTAAAACCTTATATTATAAAATGGATAGGTCTAACTGGATGAGCCACATTTAAAACTGTTGTAAATAACCAATAAAATGACACACCTGTTTAAAAGTGAAATACTGTGGAAAACAACACTCTCAAAACGAAAGTTTGCATAAAAGGGGATTTTTGCAGTGATTCCATAGAAGAACCATTTTGGCCTTTCCAGAGAATCTTTGAACAGTTCCTAAAAGTCAAGTTTTCCTTAATGCAAAAAACATTTTACACTCTAAAAAAACAAAAGAAGAACCATTTTGGCTTTCCCAAAGAACATGGACAGGTTCCATGAATGTCTGTTATAAACTAGTTTATAACAATTAAACTATGGTTTTTGTAGCGAAACCATGATTAATTTGTGTTTTTATTCAAAGTAAAACCATGGTTATTTTTCGTACAGGAGATTCTTCATGGAAGCGTCAATGCCAATCTTTACGAGTGTATAGTAGAATACATCACAGTAAACCAAGGCATAAAAATGGATGTACAAGATCAGCAAATGTAAGATTTCAGTGGTAAGGAATTGGCTAAATCTCTCACACAGGCTCAGACCTGTAGCCATCCTTATTGTTGAGCCCTGGGAATTAAATCAACCTCAGTATAAACAATATAGCTAAATCTCTACCGGTTTACTTATTTATACCATTGCATGAAATGTGTTGTGTATATGTGTCACCTCCAAAACTAGTTCCTGTTAGAGCATGATGCTAGCAATGCCAATTTCACAGGCTTGATTCCCAGGGATAGAAAAGGTGTTGCTTGAATACACTGTAAGGTGTTTTGGATAAAAATATCTGCCAAATGAATAAATGCAAATGTAATGCATGAAGGTGAGTTGTGTGTTTGCAATATGTGACATCTGTGTCTCTCACCTGATCATGTAACGATTGTTTTTATGTGACAGCGTGTGTGTGTGTGTTTGAAGACGTGCCGCTCTGAAACACTGCTATAACTGTGGGTGATTTTATGAGCGTGCCAGAACACCCCGCCAACTCACGGTTTCCCGGCGGGACGGACGGCCGTTCCAGCACGCTCCATCTGGGGAGAGTGTGCGTCATGTGCTGTGTAAATCAGTGTGCCTGTACAGTATGTGTTGTTTGTGTGTGTGTGTGTGTGTGTGTTATGGTCATACAGTATGTTGTTATCTTTCATCCACAGTCCCCATCAGGCCTGCAATGGTGACAAAATATAAAAGTTGGTGACAATAATTAAAAATCCAATCACCATTTGGTGACAGACAAGAAAATTTTAGGTTTTTCATCTTGTGGGAAGCGTCTTTGTAGTGTTGTGTACAATTGCATGCAACAATGAACAGTGCACTATCCAATTCACGAATGAATGACTCTTATGAGCCCTTTCCTTTAAAGGAGTTCATTTTCAATGCATGACTGTTCACTTTGAATCAGTGTAACAACTGACTCACTCACTGAACAACGAGTCATTTTCAATCATGTAACACTGAAATGAAACATGAAGTGCCTTTTAAGCTCATCAGACTTCAAGTTTAATTATACAGACATGTTGTTGAAATGACTGCGTAAGGATACAAATTCATAAGAGAGCTTTGTTTTTAAAAATTATATTTTAGTGGATAAAATATTATATTAATACAATATTAAATATGAAAATATTATATATAGTTCAGGATATTATTTAGCTTATCATGCTCAGTTTTAAGGTTGAATTGACTGTAAATGGATCATTGACGAATAAGGTTTTTAAAAGTGTAAAAATGTATTTATTGTAATTAATTTTGAAATGTTATTAAGTGTTAACAATGAGATTATGTGGTTTGTATAATCAATTAACACTGCTTTTATCATTTTTAACAAGATAGACAAAATTTATCACCAAAAAAGTCATTTTGTTTAACCAAAATTTCGGTTTTACCGAATGACACTTTTGGTTATACCGAATGACGATATTTTCAAACAGTGCTAACAGGCTGATATCTAGCTATCTAGCAAAATGACAATCAAACATTTTATATTTAGTACAAGTTCTTAAAAAATTACAACATTTTTCCATGTTTTATAGTGGTTGTACCAAATGACCTGTTTTGGGACATGCATATGAGCGAGTGAAAACATGAATTTTTCAAATAGTTAGAAGAGAGTTAGTTACTTTGCTTCACAACCATGTGGTCCTTTGCAGGTGTCTGAATGATGTCACATCCTGTCACATGATATTGAACGCATAACTTGATCCAAAATGGTCCCTTTATATTGGTTACTCCGAGTGACATCAATGAAATTCATTTTTCCGGACATTTTTTCTCATAACAAAGCAACGACTTCTACACATAATTTTAATACCATTTTGCACTATGTTGATAGATGATGATATAAAATCATGCCAGAATAAAAAAATATATATACATTTATGACATTTTAAGATATTTTAATCACAAATGAAATGGCTGTATTGGCCTTTGGATGGTTAAACCGAATGACCTTTTGACACTTCAAAATCTTATAAATATCTTTATATGTAGCAAAATATATATTAAAACCTTTGGATTCAATAAAAGAGATCTATTTGTACCTTACATATCTTTGTTTTTTATTATTATTAAGGCCTTAAATGACCCGTCACATCATTGACCCAAATAAGAAATTTGTTTGGAAGTAAAAGTTTTATGTTGGGTGATAAAAACATAAATCCGTAGCTAAAAAACATCAGGGCAATATTTTTGCATATTATGCAAATAATCACAATTCACAAATGATTACACATATCAATATTTGCATTGAAATCCTCTGTTTGAAAATTATTCAAATATTGTGGCAGATAAGTTGGACAGTCTAAATGTGGCTTTATAAATAAATATATATTTGTTTGTTATAATTGATAATGAGTCTATCATTTATCTACAGTCCTCATAATGCAGCACTGTTATCATTCACAGTATTGTGACGATTTTATGAGAGCAGTTTTATGAGGGCTTTATGAAAATCCTCTGTGCATGTGTGTATGATGCTCTCTCATCTGTAAATGATTCACACCAGCTTTGTAAAGATGCTGTGAAGTTAAAATTAAAGGCCGTCTCAAAATAACTTGATTTTGCTCTGTGATACCAAATCTACAGACTGCTTTTGCTGAAATCTTGCCCTCTTCTGTCAGAGGTCTGTCACACTTACCGATTAAGAATGAAAAATGGGGGTGACAAACTAAACACCTGCCTCTGACGTTTCACTCCCATTCATTGTCACAGACTGCTGAAAAAGAACTGCAGTATTAAGTGGAAATGATCAGTTGTGATAAATTGAATTGGACTTGTCCTAGAAAGTATATGTGCAGCTTTATTCATCCCTTTTTATTTGTTCACTGCTCTTTACCTTTGGTAAGATTTTAGGTAGATTTTATTTAAGTGCCATTCTTACATCGGAAGATATAGTCCCTGACGGGGTTCTCAGCTAACAATTTTTGGTTCCTGGAATGTTCTAGATTTATGTTGCAACTATCAAAAACAATCTCAGAACATTGTTATTTTGCTTTTAAAAAATAAACCCTTAGAGGAACATTCAGAGTATTGGTTATTAATCAAACAGGAACAATATACTAACTTTAGGGAAATGATTACTGTGAATGGACATATATACTCAATGAGCAGGAGTTTCTTGTCATAACTGTTAGTGTATTTTGCCAGGAGTGGAGCTAGGACTATTTGTTATATAAATTAGGCTTATACATACCAGTGGCTCCTTGTTAAAGTTTAGGCCTGGGTGATTTAGAGGAGGTTTCCATCTACCATTTGAGTTTTCTTGTCACATTTGCTGTCATCTTAGAATGACTAGTTCTGCTCAGTAGCCTTATATTACCCTGAACACTCATACAGCCAGTCCACAGACACTTTTGACTCGACATGAAAGGCTGCTGAAACATGTTGTTCTGCTTTGCTGCGTGAGAAAGCTTGTAGAAATGCTACATCCCCCTCACTACTCATCCTGCTCTTCATCTGATATTCCCAGGATCCACACCAGCACTCTTGCTTTCCTTCCAACCCCTCTGTCAACACTCAACCAGGCCAGCTGACATGTTTTATGGGAATAAGGCCTTCATGTAAAAGAGGCTCAGATAATACATGCTAAGCCACACATTCAAAGCTCTGCATTTACAGTAATGTCTGTGGAGGGAAACTGAGTTTCATTTTGATAAATGGTGCCAGCTCTGTGAGAAGTTGTCTGGAAAAGTCATGTTCTTAGGAGCTGTATTATGCCCTCACTAAGATAATTTTTTTTTGAGAGAGAGATTTTGCACCTCAGCATGTGCATGTGCTCTGTAGAACCACAGAATCAATCATAAAAGGACACATTAATTTCCAATCCCTTTCATAGACACAAGCATGGTAGATAGACGGACGGATGGATGGATGGATGGATGGTAGATAAATGTGCGTTTAAGCCCTGACACAATGACTTGGTAACTAGGTGAAATGGTTTCCAGAATTAACTGGAATTGGAATTAATTGTCTAAATTAACTTATTGATGCCTGCTTCGGCCTGCAACTTTGATTAATTTAAATAAATCTGACTTGAGAGTGAACAGACATTCAAGAATAGTGCATTTGATTGTTGACTCAATTGGGTTATGAAGCTACCCAATCGTCTACGATAATATTGTAATTGTTGCTTTAACAAAGTTTAATCTGACATTGAGTATGTCTCTCACTTTGCAAAAAAATGCCTAGAGAGTGCATACACTGTGATGTAGCCTTTTCGGTTATGGTTACAGTACTGCACGTGCACATTTAGAGTGCATACTCTCACTGCGTGATTTACTCTATTAAACTGTAGTAAAAATTCCCCTGTATGAGTATTTGTCTTTTAATTAATCAGTCACACAAAGAGAGCCGTCTTTCCCCAAATTTCAGCACGATTGCAAATGCGATATTATACAGTAGTTTAATAAAGCATTAAGTGAGTTACGTTTTAGACATAATATTACCTGTTTTGCTCTATTTAACCGATGAAAATAGTTCCAAACAAAGCCACAGCAGAACTGTTTTGCGTCTCTGAGCAACACACGGCAGTGTTTCATTAAAACATTATTTATGCATTTGTAGCTGCAGGTTAAATGTATTCATGTCCCCTCTGAGCTGCATTAAACAGTGTCTGCAATGCATCTAAATGCCACTTCAGCTTCTGTGTTTCCTCTGCATTGCAAGAATAATGATTAAATGTAATAATTTGATGCATAAGCTACATGTAATTAGGTAAGAAATAATTGCCCTTATAAATGTAAAAATTCAGATAAAAGTTAAAAATCAATTTAAACTTGTTGGAAAATTTAATTTCTGTCACTGCTGCGAATTAACCACTGCACAAAATTTGAAGAATAACAAAAGCTTAAGGAGTCAGCTATCCACTGCATCCCTAAATCTGCCAATAACACACTCAGCAAAAGATCGTCTGGTCATCGTTATCGACAAAATCCCAGAAAATATACTCATATACCTATACTCAACACAGTGTGACAAGCTGCATCACCCCACATAGCAATTGTTTCCTGGCCCAGCTCAAGGCCGCACAACTGCTTTCCCCTGGCCCACATACAGCAAAAAATGACAGCCCTTGAATGGCCCAGATCTGGACTACAGACATGAGCCATAAGTGAGCCATAAGTGGCCCAAATCTCAGTCAAATAATAACCCATAACTAGCCCTGAACTGGGCCAGACAACAATTGCTATGTGGGACTGGTCGCTGGGACAAAAGCTGCTTTTTCACCATCGAACCGAACGGTTCTCATTGCGTAACCATTCCATTCCATGCAGATCCGGGCCAGCTGGTACGGTTACAGTTTCATTTTCCACTGTGGGGGGCTGATAACGGCCGCTCTTTGGAATGTAATATTGGTTGCCTTGGTGACGCAAAGGTTTACTGATGATATGAGATGTAAATAACGGTTGCGTTATGGAGGATGATCAGGTATTTCTTTTAATTTTATTATTAATTTTTGTTTGTCACTCAAATAAAATGCTTAGCCAGCTACAAAAAAACTGGTAGCCAGGCAACAGACATGTGACCAAAGTGTGGCGACGTCACTTCACGTATTCTACCAGCACGATTCAGACAACCGTGCCAAGAGTTCCGGGCCAAGAACGGTTTGTAATCGTGCCGTGCTGTACCAGGCTCCAGTGGAAACACAACTGGAATTATTCCTTACCATTTTAAGAACCGTTCGGCCTGGCGGTGGAAAATCGGCTAAAGTGTGTTTGTGTTGTTTTTCAAATGTTGATGCTTTGATTGCAGTAGCATCCTCTGTCCTTAAGCACAGAGACCAGATGTATAGCATCTGTGTTTTGACTTCTCACTGTCTCAAAGGACATCGACTAAAAATCTGTCCATTCTCAAAAAGAAACTCTATACAAACATACGATAACAACTGCTGAAAAGATTCAAATCAAATTCAAACTCATGGATTGAAAAGAAGCCAATTATTCACTTCTAAATTTTATCCAAGACAAGCCAAGACATCTCAACAAAATGTCTGTCTTTGGCCCTTTAAATTCACACAGGCTAAACCAAAAGCACTGGAGCCGATTTTACAAGCAGCACTGCTTTAAGTTTCTCTTGAACTGCTCCTCTGTCAGCAGTCATGACCGTCTATCTCTTCTAAAGATTGCAGGAAACACTCCTAATTTTACTCACCCCCCACTGAAGGCCCAGCTAAGGCAGATGTTAAACAGACTCTGGTGTGGCATTCCATGGATGACCAGCATCTGTCTTTAGGCAGCATAACTCAAGTTTAAGGCAGGTTATGGCAGATGCAGCTCATGTTCAGAGTCGGCTGTGTGAGCTGGATGACCTTAAGTTGATCTCAAGATAATGTGTAGAGGAGAAAAGATAGAGGCAGGGTGTTCCAAGGACATATTTATGAAGGAACTAGCATTCTACCAACATAAAATTTTAACATCCTTGTTCTGTGCTTAGCCTAGCAAGGATCTTACAATTGAAAACAATTTACTTTCCTTGCTTGCTCTTTACAAAATAAGAGTCCAGTGACGACAGTGTGAACTACACCGGGACATATGGAAGTCTTAAAGGTATAGTAGCAAAACAGCCTGTGTAATTTACGTTTATGGATTTGGTAGATGTTTTATTCAAAGCGACTTACTAGGCATGTTATCATGTGTTCCCTGGGAATCAAACCAATGATCCTGGCATTGCAAGCACCATGCTCTACTCTTTAAGCCGGAGGAACGTTGTGAGAATCAGAGAGAGTGTGGAAATTGGGCATGTAAAACTAAGTTATGGTTGTTTCTGGTGCAAGAAGTGCTCAAGGTTTGCCTGGTTAGCCATGCCATAACTACACAATTATGCAGCCAAAAAGCCATTTCTTTATCAATAAACATTCAGAAATAGTTAAACATTCTCATGAAATAATTTCTTACTATAGTAGATGTTTCACCAGTGAGACACACATGTGCAAAGACAGCAGCATGCAGGTGACATACTTTCATGGGTCATGCACCAGTTGAGCAACAGCCATTGAGATGAATGGGAATGCTGTTGGATAGCTCTCCAGGTATTATAGACCTTGCAAGAAACCTTGACTAACATTATAAGTGAAGTGTAGGAGGACAAACTAAAGCAGGACGTTACAGTTCTTTGTCGTACTGGGACTCTGATTTATGTGGATACAAGCAAGCCTCTCTCAAACTGATGAACGAGCCAACAGCACCGAAAAACAACAAGAGAGGCATTTATAAAGGAAAAGGACTTTAAAAGTTGAAGGGTGATAAGGAGGAGGAGGAGGAGGAGGAGAAGGGAGGTGAGAGGGGAGGACAGGAATGGGAGACTGAGAGAAAGAGTGACAAAGGAGTGATGAAGAGAAAAGAAAAAACTGAGCAATGGAGTTGTGGAAGAGAAAGACACATGGAAGAAGTGGGAAGAGGAAGCATAATGTCATTGAAGAGTAAATCAACCTTGAAGACAGAAGAGCTCACTGGAGTAGTTTGGAGTAGATTTATGTAGCGCTGCTTCATGTGTCATATATTATCCATACAGCAGCCTCTCTGGAGATACTTACAAAAACTAAATTGACTGGCGCTGTGTTTGTGTATTTGTTTGTAGGCTCAGGTTAATCTTATGAATGAGGTCAAGAATATGTCTGAATCATATGTCACCCCAAAATCAAAAAGAAAATATAGAAGAAATTTTACTTTGCGTAAAGAAAATGAAGCCTATATTTTGAAAAGTGAAAAGTGAAAGTGACATGTAGGGCTGGACGATTAATCGAAAAGTAATCGAAACCGAAACTCAGAACCTCTAACCGACGTAATTTTCCCATGTCGGTTATTTAGGTATTTTAATCCTGTTAATACTTCCCCCTTAAAAACATACTACCGCGTGCGTAGCCACATGACTCTGCCCCGTCCAGTCAGTGGCATAAAAGCAACACGGAGGCGAACGCCGGTTCAACACATAGTGATGGCGCGCGAACGGTGAGCCTTGCGTCTTTACAAAACTTTGTCAGTTGTATTTGTTTTAAGGTTTGCCAGTTTGGACATTCAAGCAATTTTAGACGATTGGATGTATACTATTTCGAGCTACTGTGCTCGCACAGCTGTATTGTGGCACGAACAGTCATACAAATAGTAACTGCGCAAAACGCGAAGATCGCGCGCACAGAGAGGAGCGCAGAAACTAGTTGTCAGCGCTGTCCTGTGATTTATCACTAAAGTAGCTTAGAAACTCAAAACTTATTATAGCGTATATTTTTCTACTTTTGAAGTAAATATTTACAACCCACAACCTCACAATTAATAGAGAGATGGTATGACTGATTCACACACGCAATCACTCGTACTGGTACTGTGCTAATTTATCTTTATCGGATTTACAACGAGCAGAAATCTGTAAGAAATGTTACGAAGCATATAAAATAACTGCTGATAGTGAGCTGTTATGTCAGATCACTCTTTCAATAGGAACAAATATCCCACCTTTTGATAGTCAATAGGGCTGCACGATATATCGCATGATACGAAAAATAACATTGAACTTGAAGGCGATTAACGCTTAAACGCGATTCTAAGTGCGATTAGTTTTTTTTATGCGCGGCTTGTCAATGAACTATGGCTCCAAATGCTAATCCATCTGAAAGCACTGCGAGTTTGAGTCGCTTATAATGTACATTTGAAAAAGCAACACGCGTCAAACTTCTTTTCAGACACGAGAAGCATTTATTAACATCTTGTCCAACAAAAGACAACATTTAATAACATGTTTTTACTCCAAACTCACTTCATAACGAAAGCTGAGCATCCTTCTGTGAGATGATGTGGCTTCTTACACAGAATAAGGCAGTCGTGTGTTTATTAGTCATGTTTAATTAATCAAAGCATTTCAATCTTCTGTTTATTCAGCTACAGTGATATGATGCGTGTTATCTTCTTCTGCTGCAGGGCATATTTAGATTTTCTGCGCAAGAGCGTCCTCTGGCTTTCAGATGGAGAAGCATTTACTATCTATATTTACTATGACAGAGCCGTAAAGCTCTGACAAGCCACGCATTAAATAATCGCAGCCTTTGCCATATCGAGTGCGATTTTATTGCAATAAATCGTGCAGCCCTAATAATCAATCATATTTACAGTACAAACCTTGTCAGTGAACTATGAGTGCAAACCCCCCCCCCTTTTGAATCGTAATCGAGGTAAAATGTTCAATTAATCGAGGTTTTGATTTTAGGCCATAATCGTCCAGCCCTAGTGACATGTGAAGGCCAAGTATGGTAACCCATACTTGGATTTTGTCCTCTGCATTTAATCCATCCAAGTTAGTGCACAAACATTAGGAGTAGTGAGAAGTGAACACACATACACATACCCGGAGCAGTGATCAGCCATTTTAGCTGTGGTGCCCCAGTAGCCCCTCACTGCAGAACATGAGATCCAGGGGGTGGAGACGGGTAGATTTAGGGATATGAGGAGTTGGATCCAGATCCAGGGGGTGGAGACGGGTAGGTTTTAGGGATAGGTAAAGTGGAAGGAGTTGGATCTGGATCCAACCTCGCCCCCTGGATCTCGTGTTCTGCAGTGAGGACCATCTCTGGTGCCCGGGGAGTGATTGGGGGTTCGGTGTCTTGCTCAAGGGCACCTCAAATCATTTCCTGCTGGAATTAAGAATTGAACCCACAACCTTCGGGTTACCACTCTCTAACCATTAGGCCACGACTGCCCCTAAAATAATTTTTAATCCATATTTTTGTCTTGTTTCAAGATGTAAACTTTTGTGGAATATTAAGGATTGTTTTAAGAGATATCTTGCATCATGTTGACATGTTTGGATGCAGCCCAATTCATCTTGATTGCTGGAGTGTGATTTTGGACCCAGACGTGATTTGTGAGATTCACCCACTCAGTCTAGCTTGATCCAACTTGGTTACATACGCATGGCAGCCCAAACCATCTGGTTGTCCATGGTTACCTGTTTTCTTGCGCTTATTGGCTGCACAGCTGAAAAAGACCACCCAGTTTTTGACTGCAGGGGGGACCTTTGATGTGGTGAGGGCAAATGTGTGGGCCATGGGTTTGAAGCCATCTTAAAACACACTTGCACACTTTTAACAGCCTCCAGAGTGGCGTCAGAGTATGTAGTCAAAGTCTTGAGTTACACACATGTACTACACTGCACTTTTCCCACACACATTTTGATTATGTGGTCGATTTATTGGAAGAGAAATAAGTATGCAATCTGGACATTACACTCTACCGTCTATTTTCCAATTAAACTCAGTTTAGAAGAGTCAACTGAGAAAAACAGTAACAGTATTTCCGAGGGGCTCCCACACAGTTGCTGTACCTCTACTCCAGAGACTCTGGCCCTCTAAACATGACATTACACCCCCCCCCCCCCCCCCCCCCCCCCCCCCCCCCCCACACCACCCCCCACCCCAANATCCATTAAAAATTCCCCGTGCTTTTTCCAAACTAGTCATGTGAAATCCCGTTTGGGTGGAATAAGTGGCTGGATATGGGAGCTCTTTCAGTATTGAACACGATGACTCAAGCTCAGCTCAGTTCAAACAGATGGCAGCTCTTAACAATGGATCAGAGACACATAGATCTCTGTGTTCTTGGATCCCCAACTGAGAACCCACACCACCTACACTGCACTACAGCCATGCAGCATCCAGCTTAAAGGCATGCCTGTGAGAAACAGGCCTGACTGTAGTTAGTTAGTTTACACTGTTTATCTCTGTCCACCAGAGCTATGATTTTTTTTTTGGGATGAGCATGAGGGTCTTACCATTTCTTTTACCTAAGTATAACACGCTTATCCTCACACCACCAAAACCTTGCTCTGGGATAGTTTTCACTTTGTTTTTAAGGATTCCAAGAAGTCTCGAATATCTCTGCTAACTGTGCCTTTTCTTGTGATTTGGTTATATGTATTATATCTGGGGTATTTAGTTGAATTTCCAAAACGTCCTATATGCAAGTTTCATACGGACTACATAACCTGAGAATATTTGTTTTCCATTTGAATTGGTTAATTTAAAAGTAGACATTTCACTTTCTATAGATATGTTTTTCATATGGGAAAGTTTTGGCAACATGGAGCTTCGGTTCTTTCTTTTTGGCGCGCTCAAGTTCACAGGGAGAGACGGCAGAAAGCTCACCGTTTGCTTTCATTATTTTACAAAAGCACGTTTTGTTGTTATTGTGAGTACACACAAATAAAAGTAGACTCTTTACAGATTCAAAGATATTTTACTCTTATTTGTATGACCAAAAATGGAGTATTTTAAGTGCAAGTGATCGAACCGGCACCTCCATGTTAGCTGTCATGCAGTAAGCGCACTTCTATTCAGCTTTCACACTCCACACAAACACTTGTATAGCCCACATTTTTCTAGGTTAACGTTAAAGCGATCGGCCATGTAAAGTTGCTACTACTTAAATGTATCAGATGACAAGCCATATTTGAGGTTGATGAATGACAGGCGAGCATTTCAATGTTCTGCCCGATGTACTGTAATAACCACATAGACTAGCTGTTAATGATCTGTCTGTTGTAAATTGTACAGGCTTATTTTGTCCATTAGTTCGAAAGATCTGAAAAGACCCATACATTTACCTATTCACAAACCCTCCCCTCAAAGAAATCAGGGCAGAAGTGGTTATAAATGGTCAAAAGAGACCGATTAAAACACCAGGTGTTAACAAGAATGTGTCTCCCTCGTCCACTTGTGATCCGATTGACCAAAACGTAGGGGTAAACAGGGCCTCAGTTGACCACTTGTGATTGGATCACATGAGGATGAATGTTAATACCAGGCGTTAGGGCTGCACGATATATCAGTAGTAAATGCTTCTCCATCTGAAAGCCAGAGGGCGCTCTTGCACAGAAACTCCAAATATGCCCTGCCTTAGAAGTAGATAACACACATCATTCCGGGAAATCCCTATGGACGTCATCCTATGGCTGTAGCTGAATAAACAGAAGATTGAAACACATTGATTGATTAAACATGACTAATAAACACACGACTGCCTTATTCTGTTAAGAAGTCACATCATCTCACAGAAGGATGCTCAACTGTCATTATGAAGTGAGTTTGGAGTAAAAACATGTTATTAAATGTTGTCTTTTGTTGGACAAGATGTTACTAAATGCTTCTCATGTCTAGAAAAAATGTGTTGCTTTTTCAAATGTACACGATAAGTGACTCAAACTCGCAGTGCTTTCAGATGGATTCGCATTTGGAGCCATACTTTTAGTGACAAGCTGCGCATGAAAAAATAATCACAGCCTTTGCGATTTCATAATTGCACTATAAATCGCATTTAAGCACGATTTCAATGTTATTTTTCGTATCGTGCGATAAAACGTGCAGCCCTACCAGGGGTCAACAGGACCATAGAGACTATATATAAATATGTGTAATTGCTATAAATTTCCCCTACTTTGATCATGTAAAAATACTGTACATATGCAATATGCAGTCCAATATCTAGTAATACTACCAAAATGTGAAATTTTAATATTATTTTGATAATGTAGCAAAACTATGCAGGTATCAGGTTTATTTCTTTGTTAATAACAGAATTAAATTAAGAGCAGTCTTTGTTTTTCCCTTGTCATAATGTTGTTTTATTAATGTTAGCAACGTAGACAATGGCAGGTCTATCAAACTGTATTTACAATGCGAGACCAAATGCACAGATTTAAGATTTTGAGACATGCCAGATATTTTGTACCACCAACTGTGCCTCGGTATACTGTAGAAGGACGGTTAGTGTTACATTTTTATATCAGTGTTGAACTCAGACTGAAATACCTGTACTTTTAACATAGTGAGAAAAAGTGTCTCATTAGTCAAAGAGCCTGAAATAAGCTTTATGGGTCTGAGTAGCTCTCTGAAATCATTTTCCATATCAGCACCGCTGCACAGGCCCTGTGGGGGATGAAATCGGATTTTCTCTCCGTTGTGCCAATGGGAAGCATCATGGGAAAGGAGCGCAGATTGGATTGTAGGGAGATGGGCTGACGCAGCTGTGGGCGGCTCTTTATATGTGTGTGAGAGTTTGAGAACGTGGTGGATGAGGCGGAACACAATCTGAATTTTGTGTCACTAAAACAGACTCTGAATTTTGAAATGGTCTAGATAAATAATGTTAAGAGATGAGAGGCACAAAGAAAAATTATTTTTATTTCTCCATATTAGAATCTTTTCTGAGCTGGTGTATTTCATACATAGTATAACAGTGTGAATAAGAGAGAAAAGACAAAGTCCCATCAAGTATTACCTAAGCACAGCATAGTAAAACATTTTCTAAACACTGTTTGAATTACAATTATTAACATCCGGACATCCATGACGACAGGAATAACATGGCTCTGAAACACACATGTTCCTAACCTGCCCAGAAAAAAAGTTCCATCTAAATATGTCTTTTTGCTACTGGTGTAGACACCTCCATTGATGATAATAGGATCTTTCCAGTTTTGTGGCACTGTGTTTCTCGCTCTCAGTGTAAACGGGATGCTAGCTGGTTGAGAAGAGTGGAATTTAATAAAGTGAGAGTGGGATGAAAGAGCAACATGAGGTGTTTGGAGAGAAAACAGTGTGTAGCGGGAGTCCACTCCTCTCTGCGCCAAATGGCAGGAATCTGGCGTGAATCGCGGCTCCTATGAGGTGATGTATGTAATAAAGCTTTCGGGAGGCTGAGAGTGAACTGACATGGGTTTAGTTGGCCGAATCTGTAAAGATTCTGGCCAATGGCTGCTGCGTTTTAGCATTTAAGACTGCACTTAAAGGGATGGTTCATCCAAAAATGAAAATGCTGTTATCATCTTATCATCTTCTTATCAAAGCATGTATGTCTTGTTCTTCCTTGGAACTATTTAACAGAACATCCAGCCAGTAAACGTGTCTATCAGCCTCAAAAAGGACAGAAAATAAAAAGTAAAAGTAGTCCATACAACTCATAAAGTATTTCCAAAGCCTTATGATACAGTATTTCCAGTGACTGCTTTTTAGCAATGTGATGAGAATAAACAGACAACGCTTCTTTCTTGTTGAGTTGTCTTTGCAAGCTGCATAGTCTGATCAAAGAATGATTGTCAAAAAGGCTTACAAACTCACAAGTGATCATGTTGAATCATTCTATCAAATTACTCTCTAAATCTATCAAAGCGGTTACATAATTAAAGGGTTAGTTCACCCAAAAATGAAAAATCTGTCATTAATTACTCTCTCTCATGTCGTTTCACACCCGTAAGACCTTCGTTCATCTTCGGAACACAAATTAAGATATTTTTGATAAAATCCGATGGCTCAGTGAGGCCTGCATTAACAGCAAGACAATTAACACTTTCAGATGCCCAGAAAGCTACTAAAGATGTATTTAAAACAGTTAATGTGACTACAGTGGTTCAACATTTAATTTTATGAAGCGACGAGAATACTTTGCGCGCCAAAAATGGCCGATTTTAAAACACTGCTTCATGAAGCTTAGAAGCTTTATGAATCTTTTGTTTTGAATCAGTGGTTCGGAGCGCCAATGTCATGTGATTTCAGTAAACGAGGCTTCGTTACATCATAAGTGTTTCGAAATTTCAATGGTTCACTACTGGGGGGCGTGACTTTGGCAGTTTGATACACGCTCTGAACCACTGATTCGAAACAAAAGATTCGTAAAGCTTCGAAGCTTCATGAAGCAGTGTTTTGAAATCGCACATCAGTAGATATTGTTGAATAAAGTCATTATTTTGTGTTTTGGGGCACAAAAAGTATTCTCGTTGCCATCAGAATTTATCAAAAATATCTTAATTTGTGTTCCGAAGATGAACAAGGTCTTACAGATGTGGAACAACATGAGGGTGAGTAATTAATGACAGAAATTTCATTTTTGGGTGAACTAACCCTTTAACATAAACTTAAGGCGTTCTGAGACATCATGTATACATAAATGCCATCTTCCTTGCACCGTTTAAGAGATTCTGAGAAAGCAGTGAAACACATATGGGTTTCTGATGAAGAATGTGGCTTAAGTGATCGTGTAAATGCAATAACAGTGTTCTTACATGTATTTGACAAGTGGGCATGTTCGTGCGATAAATAAAGTAGCCAAAAGGTGTGGAGATTTATTGGAGAGGTGTGGGGGTTAAGAATACCCTGCTAACCCACTGCATGTAAACATGTAAGCAAATCTAGTAATAAGTGGTTTTTAGGTGTTAATATAAATAGTCACTGCGTAGTTAATTAACAAAAAGGTTTTTACATAATACATTTAATACAGTAGCATCATTATCCTTATTATGCAAATATGCCGAAATTAAGTTATTCACATAAAATGTTGACTTCTAATCTTTCAATTCTCATTCACACTCTCATTTAGACCTTCTGTACTTACAATTTAATTTTTGGATGAACTGTCCCTGTATTATCTGAATTTGTGTGTGTGAGAGTGAGAGGGAGAGAGAGAAATCGACCAGAATTAGCTTCCTCTTCTATTCTGTTGATGAATTTCCAAATTTGGAACACCTTTGTCACCATGGTAACAAGTCATGACTCAGCATCCTGAACCCCCCCTTCACTTTTTCCCCTGTCTTTTACCTTCTTTCAGTACACACAAAAACATGTACAACAGATGATGTTTTCCAAAAATAAAGTATATTTGACATTCTCAAATAAATAAGATTTTTTTTTGTTAAATTAATAAAGTAATATACAAATAAACTGGCAAAATTTTGTCTGAAAAATAAGATACTCAATATTAAGTCCTTGTTTATAGAACTGTTGTAAAACAATATATTAAAGTACTAAAAATCAGCACAGTCTCTTGCTAAGGCCATGCTGATAATACTGTGCTTCATTTTCAGATAGAAGTGTCATTGCAGTTGTGGAATGATCCAAATGGACTCAGTGTACACAAGCAATCCCAATACACAAAACCTATGCACTTCTTGAAAGCTATCATTGTTTGAGAGAGGCTAGACTTCCTGCCATGGCACTGCTCACTCCAGCCCTGTTATTTACCCTTCCCATAAAACATGTTCTCTGCAGAGCTTGAAATCCAGACAGCTATCCATTAGCCTGTTTGTCTGTGGTTCGAACCCCTATCAATGAGCGATCTATGTGCAAATAGACCTTTTGAAATGATGGATTCTTTTGAGGGTGAAGCCCAGTGCACCCCTAGGGTGAGGCTGACCATGCAGGTATGAACACATGCTCCAACAATGCCTTTATCAGACTGACAGGTGTTATTTTTTGAATACTATTTAATTTCTGTCACACTCGGTTCATATGAGTTTAGCTGGTGGCTGTTTGGTCTCCCTCATTCTCCTGCTTTTTAAGCTCAAACCATGCCTGATTATTTAAAGCAGGGGTGTCAAACTCAGTTCCTGGAGGGTAACTGTTGTGCAAAGTTTAGCTCCAACCCTAGTTAAACACACCTATATAAGTTAATCAAGGTCTTTAAGCTTTCAGGCAGGTGTTTTTGAACTGGTTAGAGCTACACTCTGCAGGACACATGTGACACAGTTTGACACATGTGCTTTAAAGTTTAGTTACCTCAAAAAATACATTTCTGTCATCATTTGCTCACCCTCATGTTCTTTCAAACCTCTATGACTTTCTTTTTTCCATTTAACAAAAGAAAAGAATGTTTACATTCTATTTTCCATACAATAAAAGCAAAAGCGTGACATAAGAAGTAATGTGCAAGACTTATATTTCCAAATCTTCTGAAGTCATACAGTTGTTTGAGGGACAAAATCATTATTGATTTGGAAATCTTGCCCACCAATATAACTCTTGAATCATATTTATTCTTCTGCATCTGCATATTAAAACTCTAGAGATGAGAACCAGTTGTGTTGGGCATCCTTGAAGTCAAATTATGTGTCATTATGTGTCCAGATGCACCATTTCAAAATGTTTGTAGATTGATATTAAGCAGATGCACTATTTAAATAGATTTAAACACAGAGAGACTTGTGTTGACTCACTGAGGTTTAGTTGGATTTATCTCCATCTTGTTAGCTCAATGAAAGCAAACAATTAAGGTTAAAAAGTCTCATTAGTTTTGGTTAAAGCTACGTGTCAGTTCTGTTTACATTAGACAAGAAATCTTTGACAAGAAAAAATTGTAACCCTTTTTGATTTTGAGTTTTGTGGCTAACCACCAAGCCACTGTACAAACACTGGCTGCCACTTCACACACACGGACCCACCACTTCCTCTGTCCTTATCGTTTTTGTCACATTTTTCACTTTATTCTACTCTTCTCTAAATTTACCCTTCTCTCTCTCTCTCTCACTCTCTATTTTCTTCTCTCCTTTGCCAACACCCACGGACGGACCACTTCCATACTTAGTTGACAAGAACACACTTGTGTGCAGAGTATTAGAAGCACGTGCAACCGATTCCTCCCTCTCTCTTTTCCTGTGCTTTCATACTCTTTCTACACGAGTCCTGGAATCACTTTCAGTTTGACTCACTTTGGCGCTGGTCAAAGTGGGACCGCTGTCTGACCAACCCCCTCCAATTTACATGCTCACCCACTCACCAAGTCACACACCTACACACTCATCCAGCCTGGTCCCTGTGGGTCCCTCCACTTCCCGCTCTACACGTCCCTCCAGCGTTGTGAAACAGGAGCGCCATCCCAGTTGTCTACAAACCAATAGGAATGTTTGGCTACCAATTCTTCTAATGTTTTCAAGATGGCTTTGACTCTTATAAGGAAATCCCCCCAGTTTAGTAGCCATTTGAAATTCCTGCTCCTTTTTTACAGCGAGGAAGTGCTTTCTGAGTCACAGGGCGAGAGCCAGTTGTGCGCCCCAGTCTGTCTGAGGCTAGGGAGACTGGAGGAGCGCTCGCGGTGTTAGCCGTCAGTACGCGAGGATTGTATAAGGTGTTGAGAGTCTGAGGTTCTGCTTTCTTAAGCTCCACATCTAACATCTGTTTTCTTTAAAAGATAAAGAACAGAGGACTCAAGTGACCCTTACAGGATGTTTTTACTTGGTAAGTCAAAGTAAGACTATTTCCTCACTGCTGAAATACTTTTTTACTTCTCTTCTGATCACTGTGACTGTAGTGTGTGGTTTGCATGGAATGCAATGGTTACTGAACCAGGACATCTTTTTCTTTAGCACCCGTACCTCTCACTAGGCACTTCCATATATTACTGGAGGGATGATTTATGTACGATTTCCTCTCTAATTGTTAGTTATTCCATTATTTGGAGTTGTTTGAATCATTGTAGGTGACACAGTTTGATGTCAGTCCTGAACTGTTCCAGCAGTATCTATAATCCCCATGGTCTTTATAACCACTTCTGGACCATTTTAGACTCTACAGAGGGATAAGCAGTAATTCAAGTTTGAAAAATGTTTCTCTCTCTGCTTTCAACAGTGATGTGGTACGATTGCATGGTTAATATGAGCAATCCAAGCAGCGAGTCCAAACTGACAATGTCATGTCTAAGTGTTACTTACTGCCTTTGACACAGGCCTGTGATCAGTTATTGCCCTCTAAGGCTTCACTCTACCAATAGAAGACAAACTGCTCAACTTTCTCAGATCAGTGTAAAAGAGCAAGTTACCAACACCCCAGACCGGCTCAGCCCACAGAGCGTCTGGTTTGGATGAGGCCATGCTGTTCTCACTCATCTCTCCAGTTCTTGCCATTCCCATGACAACAGCACATCAAACGCCTCCCTCTGAGCTGACTAGGAGCTGAATGAATCTTCCTGCCTCCGTTAACGGGTGGCACGGCCATGGCATCCGCTGTGGCGGCACACGAGATCCAGTGTGTACACAGGTTATGCCAGGACCCCGCTGGCTATGACATGCCTGTGGGTGTATGTGTGGATCCCAAGGATTCGTAGATGTGTGTATTTATGTGTGCATTCATATAGGCAGTCCAACCGTGCTTTTTTTAAATGATATAACAGGATTAATCTCCATTGATGTAAGGGATTGGCACAGATTAGGATGCACATGATCTGATTTTTCTTAATCCTTCACGGAAGCACCAGACTTGCATTACCTAAAAAGTAAACATTATTGGGTCAGAGAAAATGGCACATTACAAGGCTGGCTTAGCTGAAGAGAACCGCCTCTTCCTTTTAATGACCTGCTAAATAAACACTGTCCAAGCCTTGGTCTGTGTTCTTACACCCTAGATCCACTCTAGCGCCCACTTTGGTTGGCAGTCACCCTTGGTCGCGTGTTTACACCTCTACCCATCAGCTCTGTCCTGTCTTTCATCTGCCTCATGTCTAGTACAGCCCACAGTTGTCTAGTTGGATAACGTGGAGGGCAGAAAAAAGAGTGGGTGGCTGTCCAAAGTTTGTAATTATAATACTCCTCCTTCTAGTTCCTTAGAAGGCCACTTCCATTTCCCTCCTCCTACGGCTTCCTGTGCGCTTATCTGTCACGGGATAAACTGCATATTTGAAAATGTGCATTAGTGTTTTTGTCTTTTCTCCTGTGATCACACTTGATTGCCTCTGACATCAGAGTGGCCGTGTTTTGCTCTGTTGCATGGATGGCATGCACTCAGAGGGAGGCGTCCGGTAACATCAGACTTGCACTGTTCATGTGTTTTGTTTGGAGCATTGCCTGTACAATTTTGTGTGTTTGGCTGTATGAGTAAAATATTAGCTCATAAGCTTGGTGTATTTGTGAGATCAGGCACGCATGAACATTTTAGTAAGCCTGCAAATATTTGTAGTTGACACAGATGGCCAATATTTCTGTCATGTATTGTACATTATTTCATGACTGAATGAAGGTTATAATGAAACGATTATCTTAGAGTGATACTTTTTTTTACTAGGGGTGTGACGGTGAGGAAATTTTCCCATCGGTTAATCGACATTTGACAACACCTGTAATACCAGTATCACCCTAGGGAACATAGAGTTTTTCCCTCATTTGCACCCTGCTTTTGCATGGCCGCAGGGGCATTCATAATGGTCCACTGGCATGGAGAAGAGTGAGCATTTTCAGTTCATTCCTATGGAAGTTGAGCTTCACACTCACATGCTCCATGACAGGAGGCACGCACCGTTATGAATGTCCATTCGACCATGCGCATACTTTCGCTTTCGAATAAATTTGAAATTCAGGGCAATTCTGGGCAGCAATTGATTGAATGATGGGTTCATTATTAATGAAAAACACAACAAGAAAAACACAATTAACTCTTAGCAGATTCCCTAATAGCATTGGGTTTAAATCCTAAATATTGCCAAATAGTTGCTTTTACATTTGGCTTTGAAATCAAATCTGCCATCGTCTTGTCAGTCAGCTAGTTACTCTCGTCACATGATAAATTAAAGTCTCCTGCTGCTGATCTGTGCTGCAACTCTTGTTCGCCTCACGCCGAATTGAGCGGACACGTTCAGTTTTTAATTGTAGTGTTCTCAAGTGATGTAATCGGTGTTGTGGCTGAACACGGTAACACTATCTTAGCAAGCCTGGTCCAATTTGTAGATTATTCTAGTCAAAGACATGAATTGACTGAATGGACTGGCCATCCATTCAAGGTGTTTTTCCACCTTTGGCCTGAGATGCTGATATGCTCCTGCATCCCCACGACCCTATATATTTGGAGAATGCCCAGCATTTCGTTCTTCTAAATGCACTCAATGTAGCAGCCTGGCACCTCGAACCAGGCAGGAACCTGATTGTAGCTTGTGATTTTAGAATTTTTGTGTTCAATACCCACAGTCAGTGAATGGTTTGTGGGTGTCCTGTGTGAGCCTTTGACTAATACACTCAATCTTCTAAGCCTTGCCTTTCCTGTCAAACAAATTTATTGAGAAATGTAATTTTACACAGTGGCCAGAATTTGAGCGTGTTAATGTAGGACATGTGTGTCTGTCATTCACACTCAAGCATATGTGTCCTATACTGTGGATGAATTTATAGGAGTAACAGGGCTCTACAGTGCCCCCATTTCACTCGCATTTGCTCCTTAAAATAACTGCGTGCGACTGTGAAAAAATATTTAAGCGCACTGGTGCGAATGATCCGATCAATTATCAAGAATAGATCTACAAACGGAATTAAAAACTACCCAAATGCATCTAAACTGAACAACAGTTATGTTTCGTACTGCAATCGGTTGCTTTTGATGCATTAATTCAAAGACTTTGCTTCAGTAAGCAGAGCAAGTGCAAAAGACGTGCGCACAACGCTTCAAAGATCCTTTACTAGGTGCAACCAGTGTGACGCAGCCATGCGCACTTACCAGACTGTCGCATGCTGCTGTTTCTTTGCAACCAAATTAATTGTAAATACTACATTTGGATTATCATAATCAAGGTCGGAAATTAACGGGGGCTTGGGGCAAATATGCCTCCAAAAATAGAATTTTAAAAAAACACGCCCGTTATGAATGCCTGTGCGCAAATATTGCTTTCACTTTTAATGAAAAACACAACAACAAAACAGTACAATGACAAACTCGCTTAAATATGCGCTTTTACATTTCGCTTGTCAACCAAATTTTCCTCCCTCGTCTTGTCATTCAAAAATTAGGCGAAATGGGTGAAGTGAATTGAAATCTGACTCCTGCTGTTCACTGAATTGAGCAGATGTTCTCCGTTTAACTGTCTATTTTCTTACTAAACTAAATTATTATTATTACTATAAAAAAAAAAAAAATCAAAACGACGATGGGTGGCAGTGCTGCGGTCATGGTGGGCAAGTGAAGTGTTGAAGTGATGTAACCGGTGTTGCAGCGGAACACCGGTAACTCTGTCGATCTCAGCAGTAAGTAAAGTAACATCACACGAGTTTACTCCTGTTTCTCCGAGTATTGGCATGATTGAAAATGTGATACTTACTGATCTGATTGAAGTCCAATAAACAAGCTGATATTAGGTGACTTAATACTGTCTATTTCGTGAAAACGGTTTCAAACAAAGCTACACCAGAACTGTTGCGCGTCTTCAAGCAACGGTGATTCCTGAATGAATCTGCATTTTGAATGACTGAATGAATGACTCGCACATTAAGATTTACCGCCATCTACTGGCTGCTTTATTTTCATATTTACACTTTACATAGATTGTTTTTA
Organism: Anabarilius grahami; assembly: GCA_003731715.1. NCBI lineage: Eukaryota > Metazoa > Chordata > Actinopteri > Cypriniformes > Xenocyprididae > Anabarilius > Anabarilius grahami. The sequence continues at coordinate 6,407,167 of RJVU01042551.1, forward strand.
CTTAAAATATTAAACTTTTAAAGAAATTTTTTTTTGACATATTTCTAAATTCAAAAAATTATATTTAAAAACAATCGTACAACATTATTTAACAGTGAGCTGCATTAAGAAGTCTATGTAAATGTCTAAATAACACCACTTCAGATGGAGCTTCTGTGCCACTTCTGCAGTGCAAAGATGGATTTTTTGAGGATTTCTTTTGATTGGTAACAGTCTGATTGGGTCTTATTGTCCTAACTGAATTTTTTTGTTTAACATTTTTAAAAAACATTTTCTATTTTAATTTAAGAAATTGATTAAATATGATGCATACATTTAATAAGATTAGAAAAACTGCTCTTATAATGGTACAAATGCCCCAGGAAATTAATTTAAAGGGACAAATATCGCCCTGTAATGGGAAAGTTAGTGTCTGTTATTGAACAGAACGTGCTCCTAAATTTTTGACTGTGCTCCTAAATTATTTTTCATTAGGAGCACAAGTGCTCCTAAAGAAAAATGTTACCGTAGAGCCCTGAGTAAAGACCTCTTCATCAGACCATCAAACTGGAAGTACAATTCAAACCATGTTTAATCAGTGTGTCTTTCTCTATCTTTGTCTGTAATGAATAATAACCCATCAAGCAGTTACAGGGGTGTTGTTCTGACTAGTCAATTACTCATATTCGTATAGCTAAGTACAGGCAAATGCAAGGATTGAAATAATTCTTGCAGCTATTACGAACAGAGGCAAACAGGTTCACAGTGAGAGCTCAGAAAGTACTCACTACATTTGTAGTCATTGTGTAATTATGATGCAGTCTAAGGCCAAGACTACAGGATTTACGATGTCAGACTGAAGATGTAGAGTCAAAGGTTAAAATGCTGATTTACTAAGGCTGTAAATTCTGTATAAAGTGTTAGCTTGTTTAGGTCAGGCTTGTGGGGATCTCATCATGCTAATATTCTCTTCAAATAAGTGGTTGAGAATGTCTTTGCACATTCTTTGGACCCAGAGGGAAAAAAAGCAGGGAGGGGGTCAAACTGATGCTGTAATCTTGAAGTTGAAATTTAGGATGCAGGATGGTGTAAAATAACAGCAGAACAGAAGAAGGTACCACAGCGGAGAACGCTGATGATTGAAATGAAGAGAAAAAGAGAGCAGGGTTCAGGGCAAGACTAAGGGCGTGAGAGTGAACAACTAAAAAAAAAGAGGGTAATGGAGAAAGGGGGAGGAAAATTGGGATGGGAATTCACAGGAGAGAGAAAAAGAAAGGAGAGAAAGATAGGCTGTGCATTCATCTGTGAGATGAGATATCTGTCGAGTGATGGCTTGACGTATACCAGCTCGGACTCTGATGTCTCGGGGCTAAACTATATTGTGTATGTGTCTATGCTGGATGGGTGGTGTCCACTCTTGGTTGTGGAGAATGAATGAATCTGGCAGGCATTACCAGTTAACCCCTGAGCTGACCAGACATGTTTCCAGGGCACAGGAAAGTCTGTTTGATATTTGTTGCTAAGAAAGTTACTCATTAACTAGTCTCAGACTCATACACACCATTTGAGGCATATTACAGACCTTTTACTAAATAGAAAGCTGCAAAAAAGAGAGATCTTTGTTTGAGTATCTTTGTAACAAGTACAGAGTGCAAATATATTCTACTTTCCTGTCTATTTTTTGATTTATGTGCCACTAAACAGAAAGTAAAAAAGTGAATGGTTGTTGGTTAATGAATATGTTAGTCTGATGGCCCTTTCCTGTCTAAGTTGGTGGTTCTTGGCTATAATACACAACAGTCTTTCCATACCCTAGTCCTTGAGGCACACCAACATTAAATTTTTTTGATGTCTCCCTTATCTGACGCATCCATTTCAGGTCTTAAAGTCTCTGCTAATGAGCTCATGAGTTGAATCAGGTGTGTTTTATTAGGAAGAGTTTTAAAATGTGCAGTGATGGTGTGCCTCCAGGAACAGGGTTGGGACTTCATGCTGATAATCAAATTCTGAGCAAGCTCCAAAACTAAACCAAGAGTGCATAGACAATACGAGTTAATGAGCTAGTTAAGTCAACCAACTAAAGATGAAGTCTTTGAACCCAAATGCTCAGATATGCCCACTATCATGCCAAAACCCAGTGTTCACATGCCAGTCAACACACCTAACTGCTCCAACCTCCTTCCCCTCTCAACACAGGCAGTGGACTGATGGGCAATTCCTCAGCCTCCTTCATGGGGACGTTCCTGGCCAGCAGTCTAGGCTCCCCTCCCTCACACCCACCACACCCCTCTAGACCTCCGTCTTCTCCCTCCTCTCCTCCTTATCGTGGGGGTCCTCACTCCAGCGCCTCTCAGATCTGGTTCCCCCACTCACATGAAGGTAAGATGGCTCAGTTCCGATCACCTGCTCGTCTGTCTGTCTGAATATGTGTCAATCTATTCATTTGTGCTTCTGGACTTTCTCATCAAAAGGGAGCAGTTCTCTCTTTTTTTCTGCTCTGCGAAATGTGCCGCCCCAGTGGTTTCTCGACAGTGCAGAAAGGGGACAAAAGTTCAGCCAAAGAATCTTGTGGTCTGTGATGTGCATCAACAAGAATTTATGCGCACAACATACACACAAAACATTCGAGAAAGAACAAGTTTAACGGTCAACAGCATCGCAGCTGTCATGTAAAAGCCAATGTGGCTTTTCCCACCGCGCCTTATACTAGCTTGGCCTGAGCTTGAGCCACACCCAGCCCCCAGCCTGCCAAGTCAAGAGCTGGCTTCCTCCAGCAGTGGCCCCAGATCACTACAGATGACAGACTAACACAACTCCGCAGAGAAGGGAATATAGAGAAAGACAGCAAGAGTAAAAGATGCCCAGGCATGCCCAATGCCACTCGGTACTTATTCACACATAAATACCCTCCGGGCCACATCCAAAATGTGCCAAACAGTCATAAACCATTAGGAGTTCATCCGTGTGTTGTTTGTGTAATCCGCAAACTCAGCCTCTCTGAGTGCTGCACTATCCCCATGCCAGTTATCACTATACCCCAGACTATTTTCACATTTTTTTTTTCATCCGGTACCCTCCTTCTGGTACAGTTGAATACATCCCTGTTCCATTTGAAGTTCACACTAGGAGAAGGCTTGTGGAGACGACTATTCTTATTGAGCATATCTATCAGTGTATATTCAGGTTGAAGCTTTTTCTAGCCAAGAACCACCAACTAAAAAAGGTAGAGGCTGTCTGACTTTAGTAAAGAGACCAGCCACAGTTCAGTTTTGAGATTTAGGGACAGATCATTTATGCCATGAACGTCACAAACAAAGGCAAATCCAGAAACTTGTTCTTCCTTGTTTGTCTTAAAGGGATAGCTTACCCCAATATGAAAATTATCCCATGATTTACTCACGCTCAAGCCATCCTAAGTGTATATGACTAGCTTCTTTCAGACAAACTCAATCGGAGTTATATTAAAAAATATACTGGCTCTTCCAAACTTTATAATAGGAGTGAATGGGGCTTGAGATTTTGAAATCCCCCCAAAAAGCGCATCCATTTATCATAAAAGTAATCCACATGGCTCCAGGGGGTTAATAAAGGCCTTCTGAAGTGAAGCAATGGGTTTTTGTTAGAAAAATATCCATAATTATCCATAATTATTATAAAGTAGTAAACTATTATGAGCTAGTCCTCTACCAGTTCTATCCCCGGAGGGAACAAAACATTTTTTGTTCTGTCTGGGGATAGAACTGGTAGAGGACTAGCTCACTGGGTAGTCAAGGGATGACCACCCAGAAATTGCCTATTCGTGATGCACTATGCAATGATACAAAATGTGCACTACCTGCCAGGCCATATCCCAAATATGTCAGTTTGTGGTCTGTTCCTTTGGCCAATGGGACATTGATAATTTTCTCAAAGAAGCTGGACAATTTTAATAAGAATGATGATAATGATTACGTTACTAAGTAATAAGGCTGATTATTACTGGTATTATGATAGCAAGCCATTATCTGTATTGCAGTTTAATTGTGCAGAACGCAGTGTGAAAATGATTGAATCCTGGCTTGCCATCAGCATCATTCAGCTCTCTCCTTTTTAAGATAATTGCAAATTGTCTTTTCTCCAGTTTGCATAAAAAAGCAAGTGATCAAAATGAGAAGCACAATTACCCAGCCTATCTTCTGCACCCTGTGGGACAGAGTCTCCCACCAGCAGCAGCATAAGCATATCTGCAAGAGCACTTTGAGACATCCTAAAATTCCTTGTGCTCTGTTTGAATATATATGTGTGTATTTACAGTGGGTACGGAAAGTATTCAGACCCCCTTACATTTTTCACTCTTTGTTATATTGCAGCCATTTGCTAAAATCATTTAAGTTCATTTTTTTCCCTCATTAATGTACACACAGCACCCCATATTGACATAAAAACACAGAATTGTTGTCATTTTTGCAGATTTATTAAAAAAGAAAAACTGAAATATCACATGGTCCTAAGTATTCAGACCCTTTGCTCAGTATTTAGTAGAAGCACCCTTTTGATCTAATACAGCCATGAGTCTTTTTGGGAAAGATGCAACAAGTTTTTAACACCTGGATTTGGGGATCCTCTGCCATTCCTCCTTGCAGATCCTCTCCAGTTCTGTCAGGTTGGATGGTAAACGTTGGTGGACAGCCATTTTTAGGTCTCTCCAGAGATGCTCAATTGGGTTTAAGTCAGGGCTCTGGCTGGGCCATTCAAGAACAGTCACGGAGTTGTTGTGAAGCCACTCCTTCGTTATTTTAGCTGTGTGCTTAGGGTCATTGTCTTGTTGGAAGGTAAACCTTCAGCCCAGTCTGAGGTCCTGAGCACTTTGGAGAAGGTTTTCGTCCAGGATATCCCTGTACTTGGCCGCATTCATCTTTCCCTCGATTGCAACCAGTCGTCCTGTCCCAGCAGCTGAAAAACACCCCCACAGCATGATGCTGCCACCACCATGCTTCACTGTTGGGACTGTATTGGACAGGTTATGAGCCGTGCCTAGTTTTCTCCACATATACCGCTTAGAATTAAGGCCAAAAAGTTCTTATTAAAGAATGTTATTTCTCACCACCTTAGCAAACTCCATGCGGGCTTTCATGTGTCTTGCACTGAGGAGAGGCTTCCGTCGGGCCACTCTGCCATAAAGCCCCGACTGGTGGAGGGCTGCAGTGATGGTTGACTTTCTACAACTTTCTCCCATCTCCCGACTGCATCTCTGGAGCTCAGCCACAGTGATCTTTGGGTTCTTTTTTTACCTCTCTCACCAAGGCTCTTCTCCGCCGATAGCTCAGTTTGGCCGGACGGCCAGCTCTAGGAAGGGTTCTGGTCATCCCATACGTCTTCAATTTAAGGATTATGGAGGCCACTGTGCTCTTAGGAACTTTAAGTGCAGCAGAAATTTTTTTGTAACCTTGGCCAGATCTGTGCCTTGCCACAATTCTGTCTCTGAGATCTTCAGGCAGTTCCTTTGACCTCATGATTCTCATTTGCTCTGACATGCACTGTGAGCTGTAAGGTCTTATATAGACAGGTGTGTGGCTTTCTTAATCAAGTCCAATCAGTATAATCAAACACAGCTGGACTCAAATGAAGGTGTAGAACCATCTCAAGGATGATCAGAAGAAATGGACAGCACCTGAGTTAAATATATGAGTGTCACAGCAAAGGGTCTGAATACTTGGACCATGTGATATTTCAGTTTTTCTTTTTAGATAAATCTGCAAAAATGTCAACAATTCTGTGTTTTTCTGTCAATATGCGGTGCTGTTTGTACATTAATGAGGAAAAAAAAATGAACTTAAATGATTTTAGCAAATGGCTGCAATATAACAAAGAGTGAAAAATGTAAGGGGGTCTGAATACTTTCCGTACCCACTGTATATATATATATATATATACATATACATATATATATATATAAATATATATACATAATAAAATATGGTCCTCACCTGATTCATTGTGACAACTGACATTATAATTTATGGAAGAATAGAATACAGTATCTGTTTCATGATTGCCACTACATAACTGACCAATATTTGATAGGCACGTGTCTGCAGTAAACACTGCACGTGTCTGCACCAAAAATAAGTGTTTAAAAAAAAAAAAAAAAAAAAAAAAA
>RJVU01042551.1:6413341-6503270 GCA_003731715.1 Anabarilius grahami
CTTATTTTTGGTGGTTTTGCCTTTATTATGATAGGATAGTAATAACTCGAACTCAGGCGACGGTACTATTTGTCTGCCCACGAGGCTATCGGCGCCGACCTAAAAATACATTTTTAATTAGTATATTTTCTTTGTTGTAAATATATCAAAACACCCAAGTTGCCCAAGACAAATTAAGATATTTTTGATAAAATCCAATGGCTCAGTGATGCCTGCATTGAAGGCAAATTAATTTACACTTTCAGATGCACAGAAAGATAATAAAGTTATATTTAAAACAGTTAATGTGACTACAGTGGTTCAACCTTAATGTTATTAAGCGATGAGAATACTTTTTGTGCGCAAAAAAAAACAAAAAAAAAACAGCTTTATTCAACAATATCTAGTGATGGGGGATTTCAAAACACTTCTTCATGAAGCTTCAAAGCTTTACGAATATTCTGTTTCGAATCAGTGGTTCGGAGCGCATATCAAACTGCCAAAGTCACGTGAACCACTGAAATTTCAAAACACTTATGACGTAACAAAGCCTTGTTTACTGAAATCACGTGACTTTGGCACACTGAACCACTGATTCGAAACAAAACATTCGTGAAGCTTCATGAATCAGTGTTTTGAAGTCGCCCATCTCTAGATATTGTAGAATAAAGTTGTTATTTTGTTTTTTGCCGCACAAAAAGTATTCTCGTCGCTTCATAACATTAAGGTTGAGCCACTGTAGTCACATAAACTGTTTTAAATATAACTTTAGTACCTTTCGGGGCATCTGATATTGTAAATTAACTTGCTTTCAACGCAGGCCTCACTGAGCCATGGGATTTCTTCAAAAATATCTTAATTTGTGTTCTCAAGATGAATAAAGGTCCTATGGGTGTGGAACGACATGAGGGTGAGTAATTAATGACAGAATTTTCATTTTTGGGCGAACTAACCCTTTAAAACAAGATTCATTTACTTGACAAGCAATGTGTGTATGATTTGTTTTCATAGGATGTATCTTGAATTAAGTTTATTCAAGCATTTTGTTCAAGCATCTTGAATAAAGGATTTTTTTACCCCACAGGCAAACAAGCATAAGCATAAATCTAACAAAATGTAAATGTGGTCAAGCTTAAAACTAGAATAAAAATGAGCCAATTTGCAACTCTTTATCAACTCTTTATCTCCTGATTATTGTAATGCTCAAGGACACATCAGAAATTATTTTGTTCCTTTGAAAAACAAAAGGAAGAGTACACAAATTAATTTTGTGTACTCTTCGAGCTCTGGAAATTTGCTTGCAGTACCCAAGTTCTGTCTATCTAGTGTGGGTGGTACTGGTAGGGCTTTCAGCATATCAGCTTCTAAGCTCTGGAACAAACTACCTCAAGACCTTTGTGAAGTCTCTTCTCTTCAGACCTTTAAAACTGCTCTCAAAACTCACTTATTCACATTATGTTTGTCTCAATTTTCCAGCTCTATGCTTGTTTTTTGTAAGTTTAATGTAGATTAACTTTCTTTGTCTGTTCCATCTGGTCGATCACGTGTTGTATACTGACTGTATACTTGTATATGTGTTCATGTTATTTAGCATTTTATTTTATTTTTTTCAAATTACTCAAATAGGAATACCACAAAATAATATTTTAGTACTGAAGAAAAAGTACTTTGCACCCCTGGGGAAGACTCTAGTGCAAAAGCATGTTACACCTCTCTGATACAAGCAGATCCAGAACTTAAATTCTTACTTTAACTTCTGCAAAGCTCCTGACTAAAACACTATCTTTGCTCTGGGTTCCTTTAGGACTTGACTCCCAAATGAGTCAACTGCAACTATATTAATCTCTTTATGCATGACCACATAATGCCATAACTGTGCTGAAGTCAACAGCATACATTCTGATAACTTCAGCCCATGAATAACAACTATATTACATTTCTTCTGATGGAGGGGGGGAACTGAAATACAGAAAACACAGGGAAAGCCTAACAGGCCCATTGCCAGCTGGTCTGTGTCCAAATTACAGCTTTAACTCTGCCAAACAGAGGCTGCCATCCTCTGCTTTCCTGCTTTCTCTTTCCTACCCCCTTTTTTTTCACTGAAATGATGCTGGTTCTTGTGCCAGAGCCGGTGCTTGGTCGGGGAATCTGCAAACATTTCTCAAATATCTCTCAAACAGCTTATTTCCACTGGATTGAGAGCCAAACAGTGACATAACAATCCCATCTTTGTTTGAGAGTCTTTCAAATTGTGACATTTTAACATCCAATTTAATTAATTTCATTGTTGTTATGCCATCACAAAAAGCTTTTGATGCCATGGTCAGAATTTAAATGTATAGCAATCAATTCCCACATACATCAATCATCTAAATGATTTTAGACGCCGAAAAAAAGTTGGGATAGCCATCATTTGAACATGCGTTGTATTGCCACATCACATGTTTCCAGTGTTGCTATGTTGATTTTGAAAATTGTTATGGTTGCTGATGTTGACTAATGTTTGTGGAATTGGGGAACAGTTGCAGATTGGACACCACCTGATGGTGGAAAAGGGGCTTCTGTCTCTTTATAGCCCTCATGCTTCACTTGTTTCATCTCTCTCAATCCAATCATGTCTTTTTTCTGTCTGTAGAATGCGTGCTGCCCTCTCCTCCCCCTCCTCCATTGCCAGGCTCTATCACTTCCTTTCAATTAGCAGTCCTGATGAGTGCCATTCACCTCCTCCCATCCTCCTGTCTTTCCTCTTCACCCTCTTCCATTTCTGTACTACTCTGTCACTTCTTCTCAATTTGCAGTCTCGACAGGCAGCTTTATCTGCTCCTCTCTGTCTCTCCTTAAACAATTTACTCTGGGCTATTTACAGATGCACGCTTGTATGCGCTGTCATGAGCGGACACTGGGAGAACGATTGGCTGTCCATGTGAACAGGAAGATTGAGAGATAGGATTAACAGGAATGTGCAAATTGTGTACCATTTAGCATTTGTAGAAGTTCCAGCTCTCTTCAAAGAAACGGCTTTATTGTCTGGGAATTAGCTCATATGATCAAATGACCTTTTAACTGGTTTGAGTTGAATTCAAAATTGAAAAAATTGGCAATTCAATTCATGAGTTGAAATTGGCCACAACCCACAGGCTGTTAAAGTGAAATTTGAATAGGAATGATAGGATTTACTGAAACTTAAATAAATTCAGCACCATCAAAGTTGAACACTGTCAAAATAATAAATGGTTAGTTCACCCAATAATGAAAATTGTCATCAATCATCTTGTTCCAAACCTGAAAGACTTTTGTTCATCTTCAAAACACAAATGAAGATATTTATAATAAAATTTGAGATTTCTGTCCCTGCATTGACAGTTCACACAGCTACCACTTTAACACTGTAAAAAGTTCATAAAGAGATTGTAAAACTAATCCATATGAATCGAGTAGTTCAGTCCACATTTAATTTAGGCTGTTATTCACAATATAAACATTCATTAACGCACGCATCAGTTGTGTTAAACAGAAGCTCAAGCATGTTTGCTTGACGTGAGAACCATGAGGTTCATTCTTGTGTTATGCAGCACGTTTGAGCTTCAGCAAGAACCAATGAGGTTCATTCTTGTGTTACGCAGCACATTTAAGCTTCCGCAAGAACCAATGAGGTTCATTCTTGTGCGTTATGCAGCATGTTTGAGCTTCAGCAAGGACCAATGAGGTTCATTCTCGTGTTACGCAGCACATTTGAGCTTCCGCAAGAATAAGTGAGGTTCATTCTCGAGAGTTACGCAGCACATCTGAGCTTCAGCAAGAACCAATGAGGTACGTTCTCTTGTAATGCAGCACGTTTGAGAATAAACCTCATGTATTACGCTGCACTTTTGAACTTCCTCAAGAACCAAGAAGTTTCATTCTTGTGTGTTACACAGCACGTTTTAACTTCCCCAAAACCAGTGAGGTTCATTCTCGTGTGTTACGCATTATGTTTGAGCTTCCGCAAGAACCAATGAGGTTCATTCTCGTGTTACGCATTATGTTTGAGCTTCCGCAAGAACCAATGAGGTTCGTTCTTGTGTGTTATGCAGCACATTTGAGCTTCTATAAGAACCAATGAGGTTCATTCTCATGTGTTACGCTGCACGTTTGAGTTTCCTCAAGAACCAATGAGGTTCATTCTCGTGTGTTACGCAGCACGTTTGCACTTCCTCAAGAACCAATGAGGTTTATTCTTGTTACGCATCATATTTGAGCTTCATCAAGAACCAGTGAGGTTCATTCTTGAGTGTTACGCAGCACGTTTGAACTTCCGCAGGATCCAATGAGGTTTATTCTTGTTACGCATCATGCTTGAGCTTCAGCAAGAACCAATGAGGTACATTCTCATGTGTTACGCATCACGTTTGAGCTTCTGCAAAAACCAATGAGGTTCATTCTCGTGTTACGCAGCACGTATGAGCTTCCGCAAGAAGCAATGATGTTTGTTCTCGTACGTCAAGCAAGTACGGTTGAGTTTGTTAATTTTCGCTGATGTTTATATCTGAATAAAAGCCTAAATTCAAACTTATCTACTTCCTCAGATTCGAATTTTAATTTTACATTCTTAATTTAAGCCAACAGCCATAAGCTATCACCATTAGATCCGTGAGCAAGGCATTTAATGTCAGGTTGCTCCAGGGTGACTAAACCTGTCATAAATTCATGGCACCGTTATATGGCAAAACCAAGTGAAAGTTATATGGTTTATCAAATTCCAAATATTTTTCCTAATGTATTATGTTCCTCGTATGTTATTTATGTGCTGTTTAGGTGCAGTTAGCCTCTTCTTTTTTGCTGATTTCGAGAATCCTGCAATGAGCTGCAGTAGCATCTTGCTCAGATAATAACAGTTCTGCATGTGCTGAGTGAGCTGGTGTCAATCACTTGCAGACAGCTGCCGTCTCTGTGAGTGCAATGGTGTTAGCAGCATTAATGTCAGCACTAAGCAGTAAAACCTTCCTCATCTAGCCCGCTGGCACAGCACCTTCCCTTGTCCTGCCCAGATTAACGGCTGAATGTGCAGTGCAATGCCCAGCGGTGCCGCTCACGTGCCCTGAGAGGCCTCTGCTCAGCGCCAAGCAACCAGCCACTATCGGGTGCAGCCAGACGTCACTGTGAAACGGGATTACGCTGCCAAGTGTCACACATAGAAACACAAAGACAACAGAGAAACAGCCGAAGACTGATTTGCATAACGCAAGCTTGTATCACACTTTTGCATAGCCCACAGAAGAAATATATTGTTCAAAGGGAGCCTTATTTTTTTTTACATTCTTAAATGAATTGGCATAAATGAGTGTGCTTATTAATGCTGACAGGCAGTGAGAATAAAAAAAAGGAGCTTGCAATTATCACCTTCCTCTTTGTGTCTAAAGAAAAATGAGCTTCCATATGATTGGAGGATTTTTTATATTCTTCAGTCTGAACTGCATAATAGGGATAGTTCATTGCAAAAATTTAAATTCTGTAATCATTCAAAACATCTATTATAGAGCTGCACTATTAATCTTAAAAGATCACAATCTCGGGACAAAAACCCTCTGTTTTAACAGGGGTGTATAGACTTTTTATATCCACTGTATATTTAATTCATACAGTGAAGACTATGCAGTGTTTAATTTTTTTACATTTTATTATTTGCTGGATATACAGTTAGATAGACTTAGATGAAAAATCTTAAAGCATTGTTTATTTCATTTGTACCTTTTTTGTATTTGTCCTATTGTTCGTAATTTTCTTCTTTGGTTTTGTTGTATTACAGAATGTTTACTTTTCTTCAAAAATTCTTTGAGGACATTAGTTACATTAGTTAGCCTAGTATTAGTTTCTGCTGTGGAACTGAAATTGGTATAAAGAATTGAGAAATTTCACTGGTATCTAAAATTATGTCATAGCAACCTTATTTCCACCAAAATATACTTGATATATCGCTGTTCTGTAAACGAAAGACTCAAAGAAGATTCTCATATCGCCCACTCCTAATCATGTTAAATAATTGTAATTACAATATTGAACAAAATAATCATGATTATGTTATTTGAGCGTAACATGATTAAGCAGCCTTATTTTCTGATGACTTCTCATTGACTAATGTTCACTTTAGACAGAACTTGAGAAACAATGACTTACAATTAGAACAATGAGAAACAAGGATTTGCAGACTCGGCATGGGCCACTGTCAGTTTGCTTTTAACTTCTGTTACCTGTGGTTATCTTTTCAGGGTATTTTTACAGGGTAAAAACACTGTAATGTGAAGAATGAGAATGCATAGTCATTAAACATATAAACAAACAAAAAAACAATCAAATATACCAACTGGATAGAAAAAACCTAATTATCACATTGCCCCACCTCCTCATACAAGCATAATACAATCCAGGTTGCAGTGGGTTAACTGACTAACTGTTTTTGGTGGATCAAGAAATATTTTCTGTCTCTTAGTAATGTAATGTGCTCTGAAAAAAATGTCATACATCACTCTATTATAAGTATTATAAATGTCACAATCAATCAGAGCACTATAATTGTCCCAGAAAGTAACAAGGCTAACATTTATCACATATTTAAAGGTTATTGGCTTGTCTTCTTGCCTTTACAAAGCTTCAAAGGCTTGTGCTTGAAGAGTGTTTGGTTTTCCTGTAAAGTCTGTCCTCATGGCTTTGTTGTGTTAGTGGCAGATTTTGGAGAGTTGAGACAGCTGAAATAAAGTTGATCTTTGGCCTCTTTCTTAAATCACCACATGTTCTGCTATGAGGACTCTTTGCTTATTGTTTTACTGTGTTATCTCTTACCTCAGCTCTGGGAACTTGGTGAGATTTTCACGGTGAGAACCATATGTTCAGGAGACAAAATTCATCCATTACTTCAATCCCCTAGACTGAACTTGTCTACTTGTTTGCATTGCAAACACAAATAGGAATGGCAAATATGACATCCAAAGCCTGTGGTTATTGGTGAATATGGAACGCCAGCTGCATTGGAACAGGGGGATTAGATCTGGACCAAAACGCTTACGGCCAAAAAAGAAATGTGGCTTAGTGATTATTGTCTTGTTATCAGAGATTTCCTTCCCTTATTGCTCTCTCTCCTTCTCACTCTCACTCTCTTGCCTTCACTTCTTCTATTGCTATGTGTACAAATTTCTCTAATTTTATCTCTCTGGACCTTTCCACTGATGTGCACACCCTCTTTTTTTCTTTTTTCTTTTTCCACAGCAGTCCCAGGGTATCCTCGCTTCTCAGGGAGTCTAGCCCACACCTTTCTTCCCATAAGCCATTTGGATCACCATGCCAACAGCGGGGTTCTCTATGGACAGCACCGTTTTTATGATACACAAAAAGGTGAGCAAAATTAAAATTTTATGACAATTTCACAAACCTTTCTACTTTACTGTATATGCATCTCCACTTCTCTTTTTTTACTTGTCTTTTAGTGTTTTAGTAACATAGTTCCATAAATTGACCCTAAAAGGAAAGCTTTAGTGCACTAATTTAAATAATTAACAGCCATATCTGACTTGTTTCACAGAGAACTTCTATTTAAGAAGCCTTCCGTCCCAGCCCCCACTCATCTCAGCCAATCACAACATCCAGCCTATGTCAAGGGCAGGATCAGGACAACCCCAGGGCTCATGCAGCAGGGACAGAGATGCAGGAAGTGGGGTGAGCCTACACAAGGGCCTTAAAGAGCCTAGCTTAGACAGAGGTGTGGTTTCAGCTGCAAAAGATAAAGACAGGTCTAGTAGTAAACATGATTCTAAAGACCGTCATCACCACCAACTACCCCATCATCACTCCCATCAACCTCAGCTCCACCCACAACACCCAGTCACTATGGAAGAGATGAACGGCAGGGGACACAAAGCCACTTTGCCTATGGAGTACAAGGAGCATCCACAAAGCATGGGAAAGCCTCTTAGTGCCTGTCTGCTCAATGGGAAAATGTTAAATGGGGACCATGGGACTGGGGCAAAGGGCTCCATGTCTACTTGCAGTGGAGATGGGGTGGGTAGAGGTAATGTAGGGTCCAATAATGTCCAAAACAGACATTTGGGTGGTGGAACTAACGGGCGCTGTGGTAAAGAGGCAATAAGTGGGGAGATGCGGATCAGTGAACAGCCTCTTACGGACTGTCTGGAGCGTGGTCAGGCACTGCACCATTCTCTGTCCTACTCAGTGCCTCCTCCACTGCCCATGGCCTCAGCTGCTGGAGGGGGGCATCCAGGTGGCTTCCACTGTCTACAGCTCCATCCTGGTCACCCCCATCATGCACACCACAACCGCCACTCACACCATCACCCTGACTTTTTCTGCCCTCCACCGCCAGCCCCCATGGGAAATGCTTCCTTACATGATAAAGGGATCAATAGTGGTGGATGCAGAGACCCCAAAGTAACTGGAGCCACATTTGTTCCATCTGTTAGCCACCTTGGGGAGAAAACCGGAGGCCCCTTCCAGATGGGCAGCTCTGAGTGCCAGGGGGTTGGGGGCGGAGGGAACAGTGTCAAGGACAAGGCAATGGAAAAGACTGGCAATGGGGGGCATCATGGTAACTGGCCCAGGAAACAACAGCAACAGCCTCCTACCCAGCAGCAGCATCCTTACAGAAAAGCTGAAAAAGCCCCTGACTGGATGCACAACCACAACCACCACCATCACCTACAACAGCAGCAACAGCAACAACAACAACAACAACAACAGCAACAGCAGCAGCAGAGTCATTCCCAGCAACACCAGACTGTGCGTTCCCGCAGTGCTGACTGCATCAACAGTATGGAAACGGACATCTTTAGATCTACACTAACTCAAGAGACAAAGGCTGTCCATCCTTTACCCAATCAACCCAACACCAGTTCCCAGCCCTACAGGGACTGCTCACACTCTGGGCCTCCAACCATTTCCTCACCTCTTGCTGGGAAGAACATGGCCCAGCACATGGGTGGAGGAGGACATGGAAGCTGCTCTATGCAGCGAGATGGACAGAAGGTTGCCCGCATTCGTCACCAACAGCACAGTAGGGCTGGCCCAGAGACCCCTGGCACAGACATGGCCCAGGCTAATGGAAACCAAGAGATGAAGCAGAAGTTGGAAATTCCTTATGGCTACAACAACAGTGCACATCATCACCCACATCAGCAGCCATCAGTGTTGCATTGGGAAATGCAACCCCATCACATCCACTCTGAAGAAAACCAGCACAAAGCTTACATGGAACCTAACAGTGGAGCTGCCAACAATAGACCGCCTACACAACAGCAGCACCAGACAGCAGGAATGGGCCCCCCTCCTCCTCCCCTTCATCCAGCTCCTCCTCAAAACCAGCAGGAGGTCACAAGCTCACAGGGGGAGAGCAGTGCTATGAAGAACCTTCTGAAGTACAGCACCCAGCAGCCTCTCCTCCTGTCCCAAAAGAGCCCATTTGGAGGGCTCGGGAACCTCAAAACAGGGCCAAATGGCACCAGTTGTTCTCTTCAGGGAGGCAAGCAGACCCTACCCTCCAGGAAAGGCCAAAGCCATGAAAATGAGAGAGCTGATTGTGGGGGGCGGGGCCGAGAGATAGGTGAGGCCCCACATGTAGAGGGGGAGGTTCGACAGCCTCCAGTAGGGATTGCAGTTGCTGTGGCAAGACAGAGAGACCCTCCATGCCAAGCATCAGGCAGCCATCCCAGCAGTCGACAGGGGCGGGTGCACTCCACCATGAAAGGTAAGCTTGACCTTTGATCTGTCAGGGCTCTCCTAAACAAACAACAGGCAGGGAAACAGAGCAGTTTGTTTATTCATGACCTCTGGAAGACTTCACTGATTAAAAATAAATAGCAGAATTCGCCAAGACCCAAAGTGGAAACAGCTTTTCCCTCTTACTCCCGAAAATGCCTATGCAGGGGGAGAGAGCACACATGCCACTGTAGAGAAAGGCTGCTCGACAGCTGTTTGCATGTAGAGTGCCAATGACAGTGAGAGCTGCAGATGAGAGAAAATTGTTGATGTAATTTTATTAATCATTTTGTAGGCACTCCACGCTCCATGTATCCTTCAGATTCACCAGGAGAGGAGGAGAGGAAAAGGACAAGTGTAGAGCACATGGGCCACCGGTGCCTAGAGAGAGAACGAGACGTGTTTATCAGGTGAATGATCTACCCCTCACACACTTCTTTTTCACTTGTCATTCACACTTGCTCAACCCCTGGCCTTTCACCTGTCTTCAATCTGGCTTTGCAGGGATAACAAGGAAAGAGTGGAATTTGCACACATCCATCCCTCTAACAGTTGCCATGGTGACCTCACCTCTCATATTATGGTGCCAGGTGGCACTTCAATGCAGTCAAGCCAATTAGGAGACCCAGCTGCACATACACACTCTGCTCACCACCACTGGATGCCACGCACAGGAAGTCCCTCCCTCTGGATGACAGGTCACTCTTATGGTCAGTTAAAATGGGAAAAATACATTTTAGTCTTCTTTTTCCCTTATTTTGCTCTTTCTAATTCTCATATGTTAATTTCTGTTTTACTAATATATTAGACATAATTTCATGCTTTAAAAATGATCAACTTGGTTGTATCCTAAAAGTTGTCTTATGTTTTTGTAGGTATTGGCCACACAGCTCTCCATCAGAATCTCCCCCCTGGGTTCTCTGCAGCTATGCCTGCCCCTCTTCAGCCAGTTCTGCCCCTGCCCCAAGACCCCTCCACCCAACTGGTGGTGCTGCCCAGTGAGCCTGCCACCCACCCAGCTACCCATCTTGGTATACCATAATGTTTTCTGCCTAGTATTCTCCTTTCCTTCCATATCCTCAATTTATTTGACCTGCTGCGAATGACCCATTTGTCAGATTTAGCATTCATTCTTTTTGAGGCACATGGCAGCTCTCATGGGTTTCCCCCTGAAGATTTTACTGTCAGGTTGCCAAGCCTGAAAAATTATGCTCTATAACAGTGTTTCCACTCAGGTTTCAAGGTTATATATACAGTGTTTACTTAAACCAAGTGCACACTACACGACTCAAGCTTATCACCGACGCTCTTGTAGCGAGCTCACTTCTAAGATATCATCTGACAGACATACAGTTGCAAGAAAAAGTATGTAAACCACTTGCAGAATCTGTGAAAATGTTAATAATTTAGCAGTTAAACTGAGCTCTGTTCTTCAGAAAAAATCTCCAGGTCCTGCAGATTCTTTGGTTTTCCAGCATTTTTTGCGTATTTGAACCCTTTACAGCAGTGACTGAATGATTTTGAGATCCGTCTTTTCACACTGAGGACGACTGAGGGACTCAAACACAACTTTTAAAAAAGGTTCAAACATTCACTGATGCTCCAGAAAAAACATGATGCATTAAGAGTCGGGGGGTGAAAACATTTGGAATTTGAAGATCAAGGTAAATTGTATTTAATTTGTCTTCCGGGAAACATGCAAGTATCTTCTGTTGCTTTTATTATATTCAAGCGAAATAAGAAAAATTTGGACCTCTTCATCCTGTTCAAAAGTTTTCACCCCCCGACTCTTAATGCATCTTGTTTCCTTCTGAAGCATCAGTGAATGTTTGAACCTTTTTTAATAGTTGTGTTTGAGTCCCTCAGTTGTCCTCCATGTGAAAAGACGGATCTCAAAATCATTCAGTCACTGTTGTAAAGGGTCATATGCAAAAGATGGTGGAAAACTGAAGAATTTATGGGACCTGGAGATTTTTTCTGAAGAACAGAGCTCAGTTTAACTGCTCAGAATAAACAAGAGACTCATGTAGAACCATCACACAACAAAAAAACAGTCGTAGATCATCCAGGTAACCACACACAGTATTAACAATCAATGGTTCACAAACTTTTGAACTGGGTCATTTTAATAAATTCAGCTATTTTTTTGTCTTATGGATTATATGTAAACATCTTTTATGTAAAATATCTAACTCAGGACAGTACAAAATAAAAAATAACATGCATTTTGTATGATCTCTCTTATTTTGTTAAAATTTTGCACATTTTCACAGATTCTGCAAGTGGTTCACATACGTTTTCTTGCAACTGTATATAGTCAACCAGTCTTCAAGTCTGCCTGTGAATAACAGCCTATGAAATTGCTAAGAAGAGCAAAAGCATGCTAGTGAATAGCACACAGTATCCACTGAATTGCACAAACTGTTTCCTGTCGACCACCTGCTCCACCCCCACATGGTCTGGGTCAGGATGCTCTCACCATCCCCCCTCAAAGATATTGCCATATGTGCTCTAAACAAGCATAAATAAGAATACCTCCTAGCCTTTTAATTCTACACAGGCCTCTGCTCTGCAAACAGGTTGTGAAATCTAATTATTTTCATGTCTTAAAAGGCACACTTCCTTCTGTACTCCACAGAAATTTCAGCTGAAAGGGGAAGTGCATCCACAAAAGCCTTCCCCCGGGAAACATTAGTTAAGCTGGGTTAATGTTCCAGAGCAAAGGTCTGTGACGTGTCAAGGCAAGGACAGGGGTAGAGGATAAGGGATCAAGCATAACATGCACATTAATGAAGCTATGTGAAATGGGAAAAGTGGAAAAACACATTTGACTTGCGGAGGCAGGGGCTGAAGATGTGTCACTGTGGATGTGCACGGCTGGCTTTCTGTTCCTGCCAGGGGAATGGCAGGAGTTTATCCCTGACATGGGAACTAAGAAGTCGCCTAGACTACATGCTGTAGCATTGGTCCACTGTGGTTTTCAGAGAAGGGGATTTTTCAAGGGAGAGAATATAGAATGTCTAGTATTTATTCTAATGGGAACTGCTTCCATTATGTTGACTTTCATTTTAACCAAATAATTATTATTGAAAGCATATATCATTCTGTGCTCACAAGGCTGTGCATTTGGGTTGGAGACATGTAGTGTGAGAAAAATTGAGGAAGGAATGCTTTAAGTGTGAGAAAACAAAAGTGGTGAACAGGGAGCAAGACACCGAAAAGAGCGTGGGAGTGCTGGTTGATGGGTCTCTCTTTCTCAGGAACTCGGTGTAGGCCAAAGTTATTATAGTTAATAAAATTTCACTAGGGTTTTTTTTGTTGCTTTTTTTTTATTTTCAATTTCAGTTTAGTTTTAGTTATTTTTAATACATTGAATGACATTTCATTTTTGAAATATATTCTATGAAAACAGTTCACCCAAAAAAAAATTAATTCTGTCAACATTTACTCACCCTCATTATTGTTGTAAACCTATGGAATTCATTTGGTTTTGTGGAAAATAAAATAAAATGTTTTGTAAAAAGTTTTTTGTCTATATGGTGGAAGTCAGTGGTAACCAAAATGGTTTAGTCTCTCATAGGCTGACAGCAGAAGGTCTGGACTCCATTGCAGCTTTCATTGGCCAAGGCCTTACCAAGAGGCTGTCTGACCAACATGTAAAGAAACCAATTACAGTTAGTTTTGTTCCGCGTCATGTTTAGGGGTGTGAAAATGTAAAGTCAATGTCCCTATGATAACAGACCGTCATGCATCTAATAAATTATTCAATCAAGAATCTTGGGTAAGTTTACTGCAACAATGGCGTGGCAAACTTCACATACTTTTGAGAAACTAGCGTTTAGTTGATCCTGATAGGCGCTCATTGTCACAGTTGTAAACACGATGGTTTTCTTCTTCCATGAGGGGGTTTGGCATCACACATCTCCCGGAAATCCTGTAGAATTCAACTAATCAAATAATGACTTAGAAACTCCTGAAGTGTGTTTCCCATTTTGTGTGCCATATGCATCAGATGTTCAGCCAACAGTCCATGTCTGAGGCTGAGACTAAAAATGGTTTTGTAACCAACATTATTTTAAAAATCTTTTGTGTTCAGCAGAAGAAAGAAAGTATTACAGGTTTAGAACATCATGAGAGTTAGTAAATGATGACAAAATTTAAAATGTTTGGTGAACTATGCTGGTATTGACAAATCAGAAAGGCCTCTTGTTGCCTAAATGGGAGGTTATTTTTGACAGAGCACATTGATAGTCAGAGGTCTGGATTGATTGGTTGGATGATTGATTGATTGATTGATTGATTGATTGATTGATTGATTGATTGATTGATTGATTGATTGATTGATTGATTGATTGATTGATTGATTGATTGATTCCATTCAATATTAAAAAATCCAAAAGTAAAAGTATGTTTTTTTTGTAAATTCATATTTTTTTTATTTGTATAGTTATTGTTTTATTTCTTATTGTAGTGCACATTGATAGCTTTAGTTTAGTTTTTATTCTCTTGATAGTTTTTATTTTTGTTTAATGTTTAAAATATTTTTTCACTGCTTGTTTTTGTCTTTATAGTTTTCATTAATGATAATATCCTCAGTGTAGGCAGTGTTTGCATAAGATACTGAGGGNTCTCATCTATATATATATATATATATATATACACTGTATGTCTGTGTGTAAGCAGTAGTGATGCATATGTCTTTGGGTAGTGGTGATGATCTCTAAGTGAGACCAATATATTAACAATCTGTTCTATAACATGGCCTTCAACATAAGACTAACACTTCTATTTCACTCATTAGATGTGATGGAGCAGTCTGGTCTGTGGCCCCCAGTCTACAGGGCCCGAGGGGCCCACTCCCACATGCAGCATCCTGCTGTGTATCCTCGCTCACAGTTTCTACGGCAACAAGAGCTTTATGCTCTCCAGCAACACCAGCAGCTGCAGCATCAGCAACACCCCAGCCATCACACGCCACCACCTCCATCACAAAGAGCAGCAAACAACATAGAGCTACAGCAGAGAACCAGAGTCGACCACAGCCAGGTACACACAAATACACAACCCCTCATATAGCTGTTGTATATCAGGCTGTACAAAATGCAGTGGTTTAGAAACAGTGGGGCTTTCAAATGAGCTAATGCTTGACACCTGATACTGAGAGAGGATGTGCTCTTTTTCGTGTAACTAGACAGTTGTTTTTGTGTGCAGATCAGTAAACAACATTTGGAGTCAATAAATCATGAGTTTTATTTTTAAAAAATCCCCCTATAAAACCACAACTGCTCCCTAGGATCCATAACTTCCTCCAAGGTCCAGTTACTTTCTAGACATACAAAGCTAAATGCAGTCTGCAATGAACTGTGGCATGATGGGACCAAGCACTACCCTTTTTGATTGCAGGGTCAAAATCAATAGATCTGAGCTATTAGGGTCTAAATTGAAACCTGATTCAGCAAAACAGGGGTGTCAAATTGCGATTACATCAATGTGCAGATTGCATGACCTGGCAGTATTCAGAATATTTGTCAGTTTTCTTTAATTAACGGAATTGTCTAGATCTCATATGAGGCTTGAATTCTCTTTATGGATGTTCCCTTCTAAAGCGACTTAAAGGGGAGGACTTTCTCTTTTAATATTGGGTCATACATTTCACCCTCTGCGCCTATCCATTGTGGTGTTCCACAGGGATCCATTGTAGCAAAAGTGAAACACTTTCTTTCTAGTAAATACATTGAAATTGTGATTCATGCACTAATTGCTTCTCGATGGGATTACTGTAACTCTCTATACGTTGGCCTTCCTCAATCTACACTGTCTCGGTTACAGATGGTTCAAAATGCAGCAGTCAGATTATTAACAGGAACTAAGGAAAGGGATCATATCTCTCCTGTCCTTGCCTCATTGCATTGGTTCCCTATAAAATTTAGAGTTGACTTTAAGATTCTTCTTTTCACATACAAGGCATTGCACTATTTGGCCCTGGATTATATTTGTGATCTTATTAGGCCATACACAACCTCTAGGTCATTAAGATCTTGTGATCAGTTACTTTTATCTGTCCCTCGTCCTCATTGTAAATCAAAAAGTGATCAAACCTTCTCTGCAGTTGCCCCAAAGCCTCTGGAACAATCTACCTTTGAACATCGGGGCCTCTCCATCACAGGATGCTTTTAAATCCAGTTTAAAGACTTATTTTTTCTCTCTGGCATTCAAGTGATTCTATGTCTGTATTTTGAATAGTTGGTGTTCTGTGTTATTGTATCTATGTACATTTTGATGAATTATCTCAATTTCTGCCTTTTTCTTTTCTCTCCTTTTTTTCTTTTAAATTCTGATTTAGTTTTTATTGTAAAGCACTTTGGATCAACTACAGTTGTAAACTTGTGCTCTATAAATAAAATCTGACTTGACTTCTAATTCTGTCATTCTTAAATGTATAGGTGCAAAAGAAACCAGAAGAGCAGAGCATGGAGCTAGAAGACATCCTATCTGATCCCAGGACGCCCAAACCTGCTAAGTGCTATGCCTACGGCCCATCCAACCGGGCCTCCTCACCTCCCAGGGGCTCTACTGCCCACTTGTCACCCTGCTGCCAGTCCCCTTGTATGCGGCCTCACCCTAAAAGTACACCCTCTACTCCTTGCCCCGCCCCAAGTCCGGTGGCTGCAACACCCCGCTCACCAGCCATAAGCCCTTCCCCATCACAACTGCCCAAAGCTGTGGAGTCCCAGGAAAAAATGGTGGAAGGGCAGCCGCCACAAGACTATCCTCAGTCCATGGAGCCTGGTAAGGAGCTATTCTTTGCAGTGGTTTTACTCTTGTTGACTTGTAAAAGTCTTGTCTGTCTTGAAGCTAAGGTGCCTGCTTTAAGTCATCATGTCTCAAAAACACATGAGCCACATGTTGGTTGTTATTCATGCTGAGCCCTTCATGCAGAAACAATCAGGGCTTTTTTTAGACTCTGTGGCTCTGTGTGGGCGGCTATATAGGCAAGAGCACGATTGACTAAGCTGCTGATAGATGCAGAAAATGGCTGCCAGCTCAGCTCCCCAGTGCTATCACATCAGTAATGATGGAGAAACACCTTCTCCAGACTCACCCCCACTCCCCCAGCCTACACCCTCTTTATCATCATTAACACCTCACTAACAGTTACAGCATGCCAAGGATATAGCAGTGTCAGAAAGAGAGCCCTGTTTTACCTCAAAATTACACCTTTAACAGCTGCACTTCTTAATGTGGAACTAAGATCAAGGCATAGTGTCACTGTCATGTGGAATATAATGTGTTCTTGTTCAGACATCTGGCTCAAAGCTTGTTAAACAAGTCAGCCTTATAAGGTTGTCAAAACTGTAAAACAAGTCAGTTTTTATGCTGATATTTTAAATGCTTTGTTCTTGACACAACTGAGCTATGTTTATGTTCCCTGTCACAGATCTGCCACCTGGATATACCTATCCAGAAATCAACATGGGATATAGGAATGGCCCCACCACTCAAGACATACAGCTTGCAGAGCCTGCTGATCTAGAGGATGTTCGGACTGAACCTGTTGAACACTCTCCTCCAGCTCTCTCCAGCTTGGGAGAGGGCCTAGAATGTCATGCAATGGTGAGGCCACTCCAAGAGCCACAAGAGCCAACAATGGAAGTTAATGCCACTAGCCCAGTCGATGAACATCCTGAGGGTGTGTTTGTGCAAGGGGAGGAAATAGAGACAGTCATGGCCATGAGATGCTGTGAACCCGTCGAGGCTAATCAGGAAAAGGAACATGCCGAGATCATGTGCACACCTGCTGAAGTTTCAGACTGTGAAGTAGGACAGGTACCTACCTTGTCGTCTGAGGAAGTAATCCATCAAGAAGAACCAATTGTTACATTTGAGGAAGAAGTGAGTGAAGATATACTTCCTCCAGAGAGCGAAGGCAATGAGACACTAAAAGAACAAGGACCTCCACTACCACAACAACCATGCATCTCTGATTGTTCACCCAAACAGCAGCCAAACCCCACCGCCCAAGCAGAGGTAGCAGTGGTTGACGATGAAGATGAAAAGGAAAACTGTGCAAAGGTTCCATCTCCAACCACGAATACCTGCTCCCAGAGTCTCACATCAAGTTACTGGAGTCTGGAGCTCCTCATTGCTGCAGCCTTCTGTGGAGACTGCCCTCCTCCCTCTCCACCTTCCTCCTACCAATCCCAGAGATATTGCAGCCCACTCAACTCCACCTATCACGGCATGGAACTGCTGAGTGAGCTGGCTGATCTGGAGCTGCAACGGTATCACCAAAGTTGTAATAAAACTCCAGGTATGGTACATGGTATATTCCATGGTATATTCCACAGTATGACAGCCATAATATGTTCTTAATGTGTTTCTTTTCCTCTATCAAAAGGAGAAGATCAATGGATTTTTGACCTTCAGAGTCTTGCTACTTTGGCAGCAGCTCGAGCCCTTGAATTGGGCTCACAGGATAGTGGCACCACAGATGCAGAGATGCAGTATCCTGCTAGAAGAACTCTCAACTTGCGCAGAAAATGCAGCTGGACACCTCGCCATGAGCCAGTAACACACCCTTGTTTTGTTTTGTTTCTTTCTCTCGTATGCATTTTTCACAGTTCATAATATATGTTATTATATGTTATATGTATACTGTATCTAACAAATCTGCATCCTTCTTACATTCTATCTCTCTAGTTCTTTTTTGTCACAAGGACTGGTACAAACTAAAATTTCCATAACAGAAAAGTATTAACTCTGGGCTAAAATCTGTCCAGAAGTCATCCAAGACTGGAGCTACATACCCAGAAACTAAGGGAAGCGTTGTTTGATTTTGTTCCTCTAGGTGTGTCCAGTGAAAGGTGCCATGGATAGTATGGATGGGCAGGAGTTGGAGATGCGGGTGAGGCTGGCAGAGCTGCAACAGCGTTACAAAGAGAAGCAGAAAGAACTGGCCAAACTCCAGAGAAAGCATGATCACCAGTAAGCATAACATAATCAGTCTGAACATAGTCAAAATGTTGCCCAGCTTGCTTAAAGGTGATCCGTGTCATTTTTTATTCTTTTTCGATCATAAATTAAGTTTCTCCTATCCCAGTTTACATGCAGATTACTGCTCAGTTGCTAGTAGGCGTTCCTAGTTTTGGTTGCCCTAGTAACAGTTATGAAAGTCAATAATCCTAAAATGTTATTCCATGTCATTCCATGCTGAAAATATTGACTAAAAAATGTGACAGAGCCAACTTACTGAAATGCTGTTTAAACTTAAAGTTATTATTCTTCTGAGACTAAAATTTCTGACTAACATCTCCTAGAGCTTTGACTCTACAACCACCAAATTCGGGTCAGACCTTCAGACTTTTCTAACTGATCAGACTTGCGGTTTTTTGGAGAAATCCCATTGACTTTCATTGACAGAATGTTCAGATGAGCCAAGGCTGTTCAAACATTAACTGTCAAAATTCAAAATTAAACGACCAGAGACCAATTAAGATGATGATACAAGGGGCAACTTTTTGAGTAATGTTGCCATCAACAAGCAACCTGGTTAGACACAGGGCAACTAATTAGGGCAACGGACAGTTGGCAGCAACCAATCAGAGAGGAGCAAATCAATTGCCAACTCAATAAATACTTTATTATTAAACACTTGTTAGGCACTTTATTTCAACTTTTCAAATATTTTCTTCATTTTTATTAAATATAAATGCCTTTTTGATCTGATTTGTGAAAGGAAAAGGGAAAAGAGCCAGTTTAGCAAAAGGCGGATTCAAACCCGCGTCAATCACGTCAAAAGCTACTTTCACTTGCCATACTCCCTACAGCCTACGCCACTGCAGACGTTAAACCGTCCGTCTTTTTAGAATTTAACTGAAACATTCAATGGCTAAATTACAGCCTAAGAACATTAAATTGGACATCTGTTGGTATTTTAAGTATTAAATTAGGTAAATTCCCTGTTTTGGGTTGACACATGACAACTTACCAGCGTAAAAAGATGTAAGTTCACGCTCCTTTTCTTCGCTCCACTGCCGTTGAGAGGCTGCCATCTTGTTTTAGTTTTTTTAATCTCCAAGCTGGTCACGTGATCGGCTGCTAGCATTCTGATTGGAGGATCTCAAAAAATTGCCCACGACCTATCTAAAGTATCCAGATAGAAATTTGTTGCTTATTGTCAATGGGAAAGTGCCCTGGCAACATTGCTCAAAAAGTTGCCCCATGTATCATCACCTTTAGATCTATCTATATATCTGTTTTTCTAGAATCGTTTTTTCTGATAAACTGTATTGCTTTCAAAACCTTCCAACTTTAAGCTTTAAAACTACTTTAAACTTCAAACTACTTTAAACTGAAAACCTTCAAACGTCAAGCTTTTAGAACATCTTCAAAATTTCTGGTCAGGCTTTCTCAAGCCAACTTCAAAGTTTGTCTTGTTTAACTTTTTTATCTAGTTGTTTTTGCAATTACGTTTTGTGACACGGAAATTACACACTTCACGATTAAATCAAGTTCAGCAAAAGGTAACCATGTTTTCCTTCAGGAAAGAGGAGACTCCTCGTAGTCCAGCACGTCGAGGCCCTGGTAGACCACGCAAACGAAAATCCGTCCCTGGTCTTGGCTCCGGGGCCCTTAATGAACCCCAGAAAAAAGTAAAGTAAGTAACTCCTGTTCTTCTGCCCTCTTAGCATGCTTCTCTCTTACACACACACAGCAGATAAGCCCCCCATATCAACACAACCCAGCAGACGACTCCTCAAACCATAAACAGGAAACGGGAGAACTCATCTGACCTCAGTGAGGAAGTCCAGTTACGCTTTATCTTTCCTAATCAGTACTGGCCCTGAATTGCATTACATGCATTTGGCAGCACAGAGCGGTTGGCTGTGTCTCCTTCCAAAGGTTCCACTGCATGTTTGCATGGTTCAGGCTTATAGACGGTATCTTAAATCTACACTGTTTCTGTGTGTGCCTGTCAATAAACTTGTTCTGTGTCTGCCAATCGCTGATGTGAATGGCATGACTGTCCTGCAGCAGCCGGGGGGATTCAACAGGCCATGGATGTAATTAGAGCACTGTGAATTCTCCTCTAATCTATTTCATTGCCAGGAATGTGACAGATTCCTGTCGTTTAGCACTTGGGTCAGCGCAGGCTAGGAGAAGAGAAGGTCACGATGACATGCATATTTACACTGCAGTTAATTAATGTGTGTGTGTGGTGTACTGTTGTTTATTTATGAATATAAGCTGGCATGCTTTCTGTCTTAGGAATTTTACAATAAGGTATGTATGTATAATTACATATGGAATTACTATTGATGAACAACAGATAATATGTGTATTATTTAGTAAATTATTTTGTGGAGCTGTTTATAATTAGTTACTTTTATTGTAATGAACATGTAATAAGTGACATTCCCCAAAAATGTACCATGGTAGCCATAGTTTCTGTCATAATTACCATGTTATTTTAATACAGGGTTACGGTTCAGTGCATTGTGGTTCTGAATGATTACCATGTTCAGGCAGAATTGTGTTTGCTTGACACTTAGCCGGGTTTCCATTACAGATTTGCAATATTTTCTAAATGTCGATAAAAAACTATTGCGAAATGACAGCGTTTCCATTAACTGATGTTATGTGACTAAAACATAATTTTTTCCTCTCACGATAAGTCATTCCAAGCATTAATGACAAGGAAAACCCCTTAATACTTGGGAGCACCCACATATGAGGTGTTTATGGGTGTTTTTCCCTCCTATCTGCTTCGAGGTCATGATAAATTGTGGCATTTTTGTTGTTTAGAATTCAGTATTCCCATAGTTCTTTTGTCTTTTATGAGTTTAATAAAGAACTCTGTCTCGTCTTCTGTCCAAACATCCTGCGGAATCTTTAAAGAATGATTAACTTTTACCTGCGGCAGGTGAGCTGTAAATGCGAAAAAAGTTTCCATTGCAGTTTTGCGAAATATTCCAAATTGCCTGAAAAATCACCTTATGCTAGCGTAAAAACTTTTTTGCGATGTATGGGAGTTTTTGCGAAATTGACATTTCCATTGGATGTATTTTCTTTTCCATTGGGTGATTGGATGATTCCATTGGGTTCCTTCAAAACCTTCCAACTTTAAGCTTTAAAACTACATTAACTCAAACTACTAAACTTTTTTTTCGATGTATGGAAGTTTTCCATTGGGCATATATTCAATTCGCAATTTCAATTGGCGCAATTTGAAGGGTAATGGAAACGCAGTTACTGTTACTAGGGAAAGTGGGGGAAAAAAATCATCAGAGATTAATTTGTTTAATACCAAACTGTATCAATAGCTTAATCTAATTACAAAATGACTACATATTTATTATATATGTGCGCTATATATCTTTCATAAGTTTCAAATTTTTTGCTTAGCAGCATGCTAATGTCAACTCTGTTGGATTTGATTGTGAGTTGAGTTTCATATGTGTTTCTTGTGAAGAGCGGTATTTGTGTTGGTGTGCAGAGTTGTTTCCAGTGCTAAGCTTTCCAAATCAATCACTTATGAGCCTCTATGTGGGTTGGTGTGCTGCCTTGGAGGACAGCTGCCTATGTAGACAGTGGGAACAGAACTGTGGAGTTTTTATTGACTATAGTTAGGATGAGTGATTTTGCTGTGTTCCTCGATGCCTGCAGGTCTAGAGAGGATCTGTCAATGTTTAGATCTCTCTCCAGAGTTTTGAAGAGGGTTATTGACACTCCAAACACCCCCTAAAACCTCTTTCTATCTCTCTTTCTCATTGTGTTCCCGCTGTCATGTCACCTCCTCTCTGTTTCCGCTCGCCTGCCTCTGCCCTCGTGCCAACCAGCCGCCACGATGTGATCCCATATGACAGTGACACCCAGACGCACGGGCAGGCAGCCAGGGCCCCTCACCGAGGGCAGTGTGTTTGTGTGTGTTTGTCTACTGTATATAAAAGAGGGCAGTGTGTCTAGTAGCATTTAACAGGCTCGCAGCCTGATCTTCATTGTGTTAAACATCACACTAGATTTTCTGCTATTGAGCTTGGGGCAGTGGTGCATACTTACTCTTCGGCAGAAATCACTTTTTAATCCAAAATGTAGTTTATATACAGTGATATTATAATGTTATTAAATATTATTTATGCCGTTGGTTAGGATGGTTGTGTGGCTGACATGGTTGTCACTATTGTGAAGAATTTTAGTTTGCAGGTATGTTAGGATTGGAAATTGAGTTCTTTTTCAACAAGTTCGATTCACTTTTACAACAGGTTTATACCTGGAATTTTAATCCGTCTCTTTTGTCCACTTTCAACCACTTCTGTCCTAATTTCTTCGAGGGGAGGGTTTATAGGCAGGTAAATGTATGGGTTTTTTCAGATCTTTTGATCTAATGGTCAAAATAAGCTTGTGCAATTTGCATATGAACACACCAAAGACAACGAAAAAACATACAGAGAGTAGCAGGTTTCGTTTCTGCTTTGACAGCCACAAGACGCCAAACGCTGTGAGTGCTTGTTAGAAATCAGGAATGGTGAGAGAACATGGTGCTTGGTACATTTCCATCTTCAAACCCTTCAGCCGACAAAGTTTAAATCCCGTCTGGCAAGCAAGCTTCCCATAATGTTTACACATTAGGTCAGTAGGCAAGAGTAGGCGTCTTTTGTGGCTTTTCGAACACATTTGACCACACGAGTGTCTACACAGCAAAATCACCAGTTAAATCAACTCTGCTCAGAGTACATGTGGTCCCTCTCTAAATAGGTTTAAAGTAACACTGAAGCAGAGTTAAAGTTAATGAGATGATTAAGCGATTAATTAAGTGATGATTGAGCGTTAGTGATGAACACCTGCTGTTAACAAGCAGTAACACTGTTTCAGTGTTACTGTTTCAGTGTTACTTTAACACTATTTAGAGAAGGACCATATGTACTCCGAGCAGAGTTGATTTAACTCCGGTAATTTTGCTGTGTACACTACGAAAGCAGTTTGGTAAAATTTGACTCCCTCTGGAAGTCGGCAAAAGTGGACGAGCTCAAAACTTTTTAGACCCCGTTTACACCTATATTTAGCGTCATCCAACTGTGATCCGATCTACCAAAACGCATTCTAATACCAGGTGTAAACATGGCTATAGTAGACTAATTGTAAAAATGTGCATCTACCTACATATTTGCAAAACTCCAAAACAGTACCTATGCATACAATTCACTGCAGATACACTGCAATACATAATTTCTTAATGAGATATTTATAAACA
This sequence comes from Anabarilius grahami, assembly GCA_003731715.1. Classification (NCBI taxonomy): domain Eukaryota; kingdom Metazoa; phylum Chordata; class Actinopteri; order Cypriniformes; family Xenocyprididae; genus Anabarilius; species Anabarilius grahami. The sequence continues at coordinate 6,437,310 of RJVU01042551.1, forward strand.
TTATAATGCACATATATCCTGCTACAAATGCCATCCACACAAATTGGCACCATGTGTACACAAGTCATATCTTTCTGTTATATAGATTTATAAACAACGCTAAATCAGTATCTTGCCAAGTACCCCATGTGGTACACAAACCTCTGTTGGGAATTACTGGTTAAGTGGAATCAGATTCAGAAACTGAATCCTTAAATTCCTTTCAATCCCCATAACTAATTATGTGCTGTTTTGGTTTGTTGTATGATAGTATATGTTGTCATTCCTGGTGTTGGACTTGTGGGTATCACAGTGTGTGACACTACATTGCATAATGAGATGCTATTAACAGTCATTCAGTGTTTTCTCTGGTGCAGGTGACGCCATGTAAAGACATTGTCACTTGCTGCTTTCCATTTAGCCTCTTGTGATTGAGGGCAGTGGGTCAGTATAACTGTAGCTCACATCCTGTGTGTATGTGTGTGCGTTTGTGTCTGTGCTTAAAATTCCTTACAGTGATGATCAGTGTGTGTGTGTTTGAGAGAGCTCTGTTTAATTAGCCGCCTTGAGCATGCACCAAGGGGGAGGAGGGGCCATGTCATGTTGTGTTTGTCAGTTCGTTGCGCAGTGGGGTCTACCTCATGGGGAAAGAACACACACTCCATTGCTGCCTCTGTCCTCTTGCCTGTCAATCACACAAACACCAACACACATACACACTCTATTCTTGTGTTCACATATACACACTAGTATATTAGCGTCAATAGACACAGATGCATTCCCTGCACAAAACACAGCTAATCTGATTTTGTCCCACAGGAAAGAAAAATCACAAGAGATCTCTTTAATTTCCCAAGATACCAGTGAGTTTAAATGAAGATCAAATGGAGACATTGGGCCTCATTCATTAAACTTTCGTAAATGTTTGTGTAAATTCGGAGTAAATTGAAACATACATTGCAGAAAACTCTCCTCCGGATTCACAAACTCTTTGTAACATTAGATTTGATAGTTAAACTTGTGTATGTTAATAAATTCCAATCATTCGTAAATAGGGAGCTCGTACACGCTTATTCACAATTAGCATAATCCTCGTCTATGAATTACACCTACACAAATTACGTGTCCAGGAATGCTATCGAATCTTCTGACCTCCCTTCTTAAGTTTGGCTCCAGTTTATTGCATAATTGATAAAGAGACTAAATGGCCATATGCTAAGAATAAATATTCAATTAACATGTGTTCACCCAAAGTTTTAACCAGCTAGACCCTCGTATGAAAACAACCAGCTGTTGGCGCTTGAGAGCGCTTTGGAGGTACAGCGTTTTTCCGGCTGAGGCGCTTTGGTTGCTATGATTTGGAATATCCACGGCAGTAACGTGTTACTACTATCTCATTTTGAAGAATATTACTGAATATAAAAATGCAGTAACCAGCTATATTAACTTCTCCATTGTTGTTAAGTCATTGTACAAGTAGGATAGTTGGTCAGTGTAGTATTTGTCCCACCCCTCCTCCAGTGTGATTGGACAGCTGAATAAAAAGTGACTGTGACGAGTGCTGCGTTTAATCAAAGTTGAACAGTTTTCAAATCTCAGCTACAAAAAAAAAAAAAAAAAAATCTTATTATGGTACATAGTGCATCAAAATGCAGTGTTTGCCTAAAAGAACACAAAATGTTTGAACGTTTTATGCACTATTTACACAGGTGTGAATTTATCTTGTACCAACTAACATTTTGAAAATGCGAACATTTTCATGAATCCGTTGGCTTTTTCTGGGGAAAAGACCCCAGCAATTTACCCCAGTTCTAAACAATGTCCCAAATGATTTAAAGCTGCAGTCCGCGATTTTTGGTCCTCTAGCGGTTAATAAACAGAACTGCACGCGTCTTACGGAAGAACATTGTAGCCGGAGCTACTTTTGTCCGTGTATGTCTATGGCGAATCACGCAGTTACTGTGGTACTCTGCGGCGGGTTCTACCAGTCGAATATAGTTGAAATAGTATCAGTATGAAATAGTCAGAATATAAACACTTATTATAAGTGTACCATAATGATTCAGGGTAAGACAAAAACACGGTTTGGAAAATGGATTCATGTTGTACTTTCTCATTGTATAATTTGTGTAAATTTTGAACACAAAAAAAGTTACGGACAGCAGCTTTAAGATTTGCCAAGATTCCAAGTTTAGCATCGAATATCTTAACATGAACTTAATCAAATTCTTTAGAGACAGAATTATCTCCGTTATGCTTACCACATTAATTTTAGTGATCTATACCCTTACACCATGTCCTAAAATGTTCCAACCTGTGTCCAATTTCCATTGACAAGATTCCATTGTTTGCCCTCTCTCACAAGATTTTGCACCAATGAAATACCTGTTCACACCAAAGACAGTAGCTATAAATGACTACAAAGTTTAAATGATTGTTATAATTCTGTAAGAAAATAGTCCACACCACAACATGGTGAAAGGAAAGGTATTCTTGGATTCACTTTCAGAATGATTTGAAAGAGCTCAAGCTTTTAATGTCCTCATGAAATCAAAATGAAAGTTTTTTTGACTTTTAGTAGATATAAGGATTCAAAACTTACAGTCGCTCACTTCTGCAAATATGGATCAACGATTTTGATGACATCACTCTGCACTTCAGCTTCTCAACAGATTCTCGGTCCAATCAAATGCTCTCTAGAATCTGAACCTTCCCGCCCCCAACGCTATAAATAGACTCTGAAGCTGTGGCTGAAATTGGTAACTTGTTCGCACATTTACTATATTGTACATGGTGAAAGGCACATAGCCTAGTGCACTATAGGGGATAGGGAATGATGTAGACAGTGTAAATATGCTTTACATTGAGGGGAGCATGTTTGAGCATGTTTGCGTTAGTGTCACGTGAACTGCCGCGAAGCGCACACAGTCTGCTCCGGTCCAGAGACTGTTAGAGACTGTTTGAGATTAGGAGGAAACTGAGGCTTTACCAAGCTCAACAGCTCTGGCTGAGCTGTGATTTAAACGAAATGCTATTGGCTATTTTATAAAAGGGGCAGAGCTGTTTGATATGTCCCATCCTGTCTTCCTGTTTCAGTGGAAATTACGTCAACACATTGAATAATGCTCTGCATTCCAAGGCTCTTCATTGGGCCTTTAAAATACATTTACATTTATGCATTTGGCAGAAGCTTTTATCCAAAGCGACTTACATTGCATTATACTATACACTTGTATCGGAGTATGTGCAATCCCTGAGATCGAACCCATGACCTTGGCATTGCTAGTGCCATGCTCTAACCACTGAGCTACAGGAAAGCTGGAAAATAGCAGATGACAAAACTGCAGCACGCTTATAATAAACAGAACATTATCATCCATTGGTGTGGATGCTAAAGTAGTTATCTTTATTGTTATTCTTCTTGGTCTGAGGCAGAGTTGAAACACAACTGAGATCTCCATTATTTCTCCTGAGCTTTGAAAGAGCAAAACAGTTCCCCTGGGACTACTGTAAATAAGCAGAAGCACATTACTGCAAACAAAATCTCAATTAGGTTTCCACAAAGACAGCCTCTCTAGAGATGTCTAACAGCGATTAAACAGCTCATGTGACTGACAGCACACTAGCACTCGGCTCTTTGCTGGAGGATGGAAGGTAATCTTTTGTCTTTGTGCCTTCTGTCTTGCGTTCGGTCTGTCGGGCAGGTTTCCAGGGAAATTCAAGGGCATTCTCTTCCAGCCTGCATTCAGAGCCGAGGGGGATGCGCTGCCTCGCTGATACGGAAATACAACTGCGAAGGCTCTGATATTCACCAAGAACAATAGCGTCAAACATGCAGTGCCTTCAAATGGCTCGCTCTGTGTTTTCAATGCGACCAGCCCCTTTTTTGTAGCAGGAATCTCCCCTGATAATTCACACAGGGCTTTTTATCTGGCAACTGCCCTCAAACAGTTGCGGGATGGCCGTCTGATCGCGGTTCCTCAAGCGTGAGGTGTGGAGACCATGCTTTCTTCTTCTTCACTTTTCAATGCTCATCAGAAGAAGAGCAGGCAGCGATTTGAGCTCACTGGGTGGCAACTCACCCTCGTTCTGATCTCTTTCTTGTTTCCTCATTTCATACAGACACTGCCTGAGCTATAGGGGTGTTTTGGTCATGAGTGACGTTTGTTCTGTCTTGTATTTTTTGTTTGCTGAAGTCTCCTGTGAAGCACCTGACTTCAAGACTGATTATAGCACATGCAAACAGCATTATAGTGTGCTTTTTGAAGGAGAATTTCATTGGTTGGACCTGCTGAGCAAATACACCCATCACTGAACGAGATTGTGTTTTAAATCTGAATGACGGAGCAGCGCTGAACTAACTGGGACTTGTTTTGACTAAACGATAGGGGGCATGAGTCATTCAGTGCAGAAAGAAAATGGCAGAAGAATTAACCTAATTTATGTATGCTATTGTTGTTCTTTCTATAGTTAGACAAAAAAAAAAAAGATTGTTGTCATTTGTGGAGAAATCCGTTATCAGTTTTACTAAAGGATAATAAGACTTGATTTTGTCACATAACACTTTTGAACAAATCTGCTGAGTAAATGATTCAATGACTTAAAAAGACACTCTAGTAATGACGTAACGAATATGAATAAATGGATTATGGGATGAATCAAAATATCCACCACTACTGAGCCGCACTGTCTATAACAGGCTCTGCTGTTTGATTGACAGATTGGTGGGAGCGGGCCTAAGTCCACTAGCAGAGGAGCACCGGGGAGGTGGAGACTCTCAGAAGAAGAAGAAGAAATTGTCCAATCGAGGGTTTGGCCGTCTCAGCTCTACACAGGTTAGTCCTCTAAACATGAGTCTTTGTCCTTTCTTCACTTGCTCCCTTAAGCCAATTATTGCCAATTGAGTCTTTGTCCTTTCTTTGTCCTTTCTTCACTTGCTCCCTTAAGCCAATTATTGCCAATTGAGTCTTTGTCCTTTCTTCACTTGCTCCCTTAAGCCAATTATTGCCAATTGATGCTCATGTTTTTTTAATGACCCTTTGCTGAGCTTAACCGCCTTTGGGTACTCTTGCTCCCATAGGATTGATTTGGAGATGCGAACAGTGTGATTTTAAAGGGTTGGCAAAGGATCAAAAAGTAGCCCAGAAAAAGTCTTGATGTTGGTCATGTTCCCTTAATATGTCTACTCCTCCTATTGCTCTCTCTTAGATGAAGTCACAGTGTTACAGGAAGAATAGCGCCCTTGATCAACAAATAAGTCATCTCAAGCAGAAGGTCTCAGGTGGACGACATACATCTGGAGCTGCGTCAAGAGACCGAGAGTTTTCCTCAACATCTAAGAGCCTGTACTCTGGCCACAGTAACTCCAAAAGAGATTCCACACAGCTCAGCGCAGCCAATGAGTCTGAGAGCCTGAGCGATACAGGTAAAACCCATTGATGCAAAAACTTGAGAAAATGAGATCCAGGCAGTTGATGACGTTGAAGAAAAATGATTTATTCATTTCAATTAAATTTAGCCTCACACACAAACTTTAATCGATAATGAAAATATTTAATAAAACCAAAAGGTAAAGTAACAATTAGAAAGAAGTAATTAATAGTTAATAATACAGTTTAGAGTATTGTAAAATCCAGAGTATTGTATCTAATAGATGAAGTTCAGAATATACAGAAAGAAAGAACAATAATCAAGACATTTGCAGATAAAAGAGCAAAGGAGAGCAAAGGAAAAAGCAAAAAAAAAGATAGAAAAGAATAGACTGGTCAGATGTCAAAAATAGATATAGGAGTTGTTTTGACCCCCTTTTGACCCCCCTTTGCAAATCTTACATTATCACATGTCAGCAGAAAAAGAAACAGACATATTTTGATCGGATTCAAATGAGCAACTGATTCTGAAACACATCACTTCTGCAGTGCTTGGCAGGCGTCCAATATCTAACCACAAACGTGTCAACATGACCTGTCACATTGGAACACTTGAAGAACAATTGAATATAACAAGCATACGTGCTCTTAAATATACAATAAGAATAACCATAAGGGTACAATAAAGAGTAAATACTTGAAAATATGATGAGAATTAATATATAAAGTAGGAGTACATAAATATATGAAATCTAAATTAAAATTGATTAATCATAAGCCATAAATGATTAACATAAATATGAATAAAATGCATGAATATGAATATTGACCATTTTGGATCCACCACCCATCTTCCATGATGGCATTGTGTCATCATATATGTCACTTGATTTTAACAGACAAAGCTAAGGTTATGTAACAGTAATGAACAAAATATCACGATCTCAGGATATCGAGATAACAATTCAAAAATAGAAGTCAGTACAATCTACAATTGTTAAAATAATGTTCCCTTTTTTATTGATTTATGATTTACTGCTTAGACTTAACACAAAAAGAAAATTCTGTCATCATTTACTCACCCATGTCGTTCCAAACCTGTAAGACTTTCGTTCATCATCAGAACACAAATTAAGATCTTTTTGATGATATCTGAGGGCTTTCTGTCCTTCCGTAGACAGCTAGGCAACTACCGCTTTGACGCTTCAAAAAGTTCATAAAGAGATTGTAAAACTAATCCATATGAATTGAGTGGTTTAGTCCAAATTTTCTGAAAAGTCTATTGCTTTTTATGATAAACAGATTCATTTTAGGCTTTTATTCACATATAAACATTAATCAGCGCACACAATCAGTTATGGAAATGGAAGCTCAAGCATGTTCGCTTAACGTGCGAGAACCAGTGAGGTTTGTCCTTGGTTGAAGTTGAAGCAATTGTTAACTTGAAATCATCTTAAAAATACAACATCATGCCAAAAGAGATGTAGTTTATCTGTCGGTTACTCGAGTAGTCAGAATAACCACGACGCACACTCTTTGTATTGAAATTCTAAACTTTCTGACTAAATTATGGACTTTTGCAAAGTCCATCATGTCCTTTCAATACAATCAATGGACATGCCCTGTTTTCAGATATAGTATAAAGCCATGTATGCATGGAAATGATTGTGTTCTGCTCTCTTTTCCAGCCACGAGTGGGGACAGCGGGACACAAGAGTGCTGGAAAAGGCACGAGCCAGTGGCAGTTAAAAGGGAAAGGAAGAAAAGTCCTGGATCAGCAGCTTGTTTGCAGCAGTCAGGGGCCAGGATCCCACAGGGCAGGGGACAGGAAGTGGATGAGGAAGGGGAGACATCCCCCCTAGAGAGCGAGTCCTCTGAGCAAGGTGAGAGTCAGCCAGTTTGTCTTGTCTTATCTTGGAAAAGTAAGAAAAGCTTTCAAATGTTTCACTATTATTCAACACTCTCTTTTTCTCTCTCACACAAATGCAGTTGATGTCTTGAATATTTCTTAATTGAGTGCATGTGCCCCCAGCGGCAGTGAGAAAATTGAGAGAGTGTGTGTGTGTGTGCATGGGGAAACGTTTACATGTGTTGGTCTCGTACTCTTGGTCTGGTCTACTTTGTTTTGTCCACTTAATGGTCAGATAATCTGACCAACATGTAAAACAACCAAACAAATCTTAATATGTCATTTTGGGGTGGGTTTATATGAAATAGTTAAAGGGTTAGTTCACCAAAAATTAAAAATCTGTCATTAATTACTCACCCTCATGTCATTCCAAACCCGTAAGACTTTCGTTCATCTTCGGAACACAAATTAAGATATTTTTAATGAAATCTGAGAGATTTCTGTTCCTCCATTGACAGCTTGCACAACTACCACTTTCAAGCCCTAGAAAGGTAGTAAAGACATCGTTAAAGTAATCCAAGTGACTTCAGGGTTTAACCTCAATTTTATGAATCGATGCAAGTACTTTGTTTGCTCAAAAAAACATAAGTTACCACTTTATTTAGAAAATATGAATCAAACGCATATTGGATTACTTTAATGATGTCTTTACTACCTTTCTGGGGCTTGAAAGTGGTAGTTGCGTAGGCTGTCAATGGAGGGACAGAAATGGCTTCATCCGAACGATCTTCATTTGTGGTTTGAAGATGAACGAAAGTCTTATGGGTGTGGAACGACATGATGGTGAGTAATTAATGACAGATTTTTAATTTTTGGGTGAACTATCCCTTTTAATACCACAATAATAGACTGGAATGGGAAAAAACTGCAAATCTAGATTCGCAAACTTACAAAAATTTTATGAAATTACAGGAAAATGTTTGCAGACTTTGTGATCAGAATTTCTGTCAGTAAACGTTTTAAATGCCAATTCCACAGATGGAAATTAAGCAGAATATGAAGTTGTTCCCATGAATGTCTAGTTTACTTGCTACTTATGCACCTCAGAAACCTCCTAACAGCAACACTATAACTCTTTATTTCATATGGTGTACAAATGTTTGCACAGGAAGATTTCCAAATTAGATCAAGATGTCATTGTACTGCAACCATTTCTCTATAGTGATTCCAATATATTTTGTTTGGATATTTATATATATTAAAGTCAGATGTGAACAGCCACACTGAAATGCCATTTTCATGATACAGAAGAAGATGAAGAGGAAGGCAGTTACGGCAGCGAGGAGGGCCAAGACATCAAAGCTCTGGCATTGAGGGATCTGTCGGCTATTACAGGCCCCTCCCCTTTCTCTGTTGTCAAACTGGAAGCCAATCAGAAGGCAAAGATTAAGCGGGAACGACAAGAACTTTATGGTAAAAGTCATCAAAAAGCCCAGTGATAGACACACCTCACCTGCTTTTTTTATTCTAACCCTTTCTATTTTGTGAAAACCGTTCAGGATCTCAGTATCACGCTGTAACAGAAGGGGACGTGAAGGTGAAACGACGGGCCCCCTGTAGATCCGTCACCGTCCCCAAACCACTAGGTGTCAGAAGGCGACCAGGGAGGCCCAGACTGCAGGACAAACGCTGGCCTGGGATCACGGGCAGGCCGGGTCATTACAGAAAGAGCAGCAGCCTTCTCTCATTTCCCAGCAGCAGCAGCGAGAGGCTGAAGAGAGCCACAAGGAAGAGCTCCATGCTGAGAGCCACGGTAAGCAATGATAACAGAGAACATGGGGTGCAGGGTGAGACAATATATTTCAAAGAAAGTATGCTTATGCGTCTCACAGATCTCCAGCTCATTTAAACATGCATGCCATGTTCTCCATCTCTCAGCCTGGTGCTATTCTGTTTTTTTGTTTAGATGTACAGAGATGTATAGTAATAGTAATAGGATGCAATAGATTAGTATAGATAATTGTATACATAGATATACACGTGTTTGCATGTAACAGTTTGACTTTCAATTACATCGGTAACTTAATAATCTGTGGTTTGCATTACAACAAAATGCCAAGACGGGACAGAAATCATAGAAACTACTAGGCTATAATGCTGCACTAAGTGGAATTGTGATTTTCATTTGCTGTTTGAATTTTAAAGTTAATCTACAACACCACTTCAAAGTGGAATTGTGATTATATTACTCATTTTGAGTGGTCTAGTTTTACTTCAATAATACTGGACTATGTGGAATTGATTATAGCTATTTATAAATACGTCTTTTAGTTTGTTTACTTGGTTATTTTGTTAAAAAACCAATGAAAACCACTGCTGCAATTGAAATGGAAACCAATTATAAGGAACATCTTAGATTCATGCATTTTACAGTACTGGTCAAAAGTTTGGACACATTACTATTTTTAATATTTTTTAAAAAGAAGAATCTTCTGCTCATCAAGCCTGCATTAAAAAAACAGTAATATTGTGAAATATTATAAAAATTTTAAATAATGGTTTTCTCTTTTAATACACTTTGTTCCTGTGATCAAAGCTGAATTTTCAGCATCATTACTCCAGTCTTCAGTGTCACATGATCCTTCAGAAATCATTCTAATATGATGATTTATTATCAATGTTGGAAACAGTTGTGCTGCTTAATATTTTTTTGGAACCTATGATACTTTTTCAAGATTCTTTGATGAATACAAAGTTAAAAAGAACAGCGTTTATTCAAAATAAAAATATTTTCTAACTATATAAATCTTTACTATCATTTTCTTTAATCAATTTAACACATCCTTGCTGAATAAAATTAATAATTTCTTTCAAAAAAACAAAGAAAGAAAAATATTACTGACCCCAAACTTTTGAACGGTAGTGTATATTGTTATAAAAAATAAATGCTGTTCTTTTTTTAAACTTTTTACTCATTAAAGAATCTTGAAAAAGTATTACAGGTTCCCAAAAAAATATTAAGCAGCACAACTGTTCCCAACATTGATAATAAATCAGCATATTAGAATGATTTCTGAAGGATCATGTGACACTGAAGACTGGAGTAACGATGCTGATGAAAATTCAGCTTTGCATCACAGAAATAAATTATATTTTAAAGTATATTAAAATAGAAAACCATTATTTTAAATTGTAATAATATTTAACAATATTGCTTTTTTTCTGTATTTTTGATTAAATAAATGCAGGCTTGATGAGCAGAAGAGACTTCTTTCAAAAACATTAAAAAAAGTAATGTCTCCAAACTTTTGACCGGTACTATACATGTACTTTAATAACTTTAAGGCAATTGAAATATGCATCTATCACTAGGAAATGTATCCTAGTTTTAAAGACTTGACTATTGTTTTGTGGAAAATACTAATTACGAACAAGTAGGTGTTTTCAAACTTATATCTGGTATTATACAGTTGAACTCTGCAACTAATCTTTGAAGTTTTCCTTACTGTAGAGGAGAAGTTACTTATCGAATGAGGCCCAGTCTGCAGACAGCGATGATAACGGCAGTACTCGGAGAACCAGGCTTCGAGAGGTACACATACAAACACAACTTTTGGTACATTTAACACTTGTCTTCTCTTGCTGAGTAAGAAGTACCTTCATGTAAAGGTAATGTTCACACGCTCTGACATGTGATAACATATTTTGCTGAATGTGGAGAATGTAGAAAAGAGTTTTCATTTCAAAAGCGATTCAGTGCAGTTTCTGTGGTTCAGTCTAAAGGTCGAGCGGTCAGCCGTCTGATGGAGAGTTTTGCAGCAGATGAGGGCTTCCACCTGGGTGAGGACAGTAGTTTCTCAGATGAGGATGAAGAGAGGAAGGTGTCCTCAAATGGCAGATTTGCTCCAGGTGAACAGCTGTTTAACAAAATTCCATTAAAGGGATAGTTCACCCAAAAATGAAAATTCTGAAAAAAAAATCATAATTTACTCACCCTCAAGTTGTTCTAAACCTGTATAAATTTCTTTGTTCTGCTGAACACAAAGGAAGATATTTGGAAGAAAGTTTGTAACCAGGCCACTTTGGGGCACCACTGACTTCCATAGTAGGAAAAAAAAAATACTATGGAAGTCAATGGTGCCCCAGAACTGTTCAGTCTTCTACATTCTTCAAAATATCTTCCTTTGTGTTCAGCAGAACAAAGAAATTTATACAGGTCTGGAACAACTTAAGGGCGAGTAAATGATGACAGAATTTTCATTTTTGGGTGAACTATCCCTTTAACAAATGGATACTTGTGGTCTTCAGTATCATAATGGGTGACTGGTGTTGTTTTCCATGACATGAAGTCGTCGTTTATGTAAAACTGTATTTTGAGTTGAAGCTTTTCATCTTGCAGCTCCTCCGAACTGTGTTCTCACCAAAGAACTTTTGACTGATGGACTCAAGGTTCTGATCTCCAAAGAAGATGAACTACTGTATGCTGCACGTGTGCAAACTCTGGAGTCACCTGATGTGTAAGTGTATAACTCACAAAAAACCCTTACAGCATATTTACTGCTTTTGTTTCAGACTTTTCATATTTGGATTTTGGGGGAAAATCTGTAGAATTCTGTGGAAAAATGGCACAAATTCATAAAAAAATTAAATTAAAATAAATAAACCCCAGGCTGATCAGGACGAAGCAGAGGGTTCTTGTGTGATCCTATAAGAATGTATTATGCATTAATGACTGGCATGGTTGACTGTACAATATCCTTCTTATTACATAACTACTTATCAAATAAAATAAATGACATGAAATATTAAATTGAGTTTAACTTATATTATTATATGAGAACAGAGTAAGGAGTGATATGAAAGACATTGAACAAGTGTAGAAAAGTGCTTGCTAGGGACAACGGTCAGATATACTATTTAACATTATATTAGGGCTGTGCGATTGATTTTTGTATTTCAACTTTGGCTTCCAACGATTATCAGAACAAGATTGTTGTGCCGTTGCTGCATTGCGTCCCGCGCGCCTTCCTTTCCTTCACAGCGGTGCGCTTTCATTCCTTCCTAAGCCAAAATTAACATCCAAATCAGCCGAATAAGTGAGTGTTGTAAAAAACAGACTTCTGTTGCTAAACTGCAGGACATGCTTGATATTAAACAGGGTTATTAAAAGTGCATTAAGCCACAAAAGAGACACTGTTCCCCAGACGGCTTGTGTGCGCGCTCCAAATTGGAGCCAAACGCTGATAAGCAAATGGGCTTTGGATTTGCACCTAAACACGTACACACAAAAATGTCAAAATGCCTTTTTGGAATTAGGCAAAATGTCTAATTCTTATCTGAATACCACTGTTAGTACATCTTCCTGAAAAACTTAACACTGCATTTGTTCTGTTGTGTTTATTTCTTCTTTTTGGTTTTTAATTAGTTTCTTTGTTCTTATTGTATAGCTGAGTGTTGACTTGTCTTCAGTAACTATTTTGTGAGGACTATTTTGTTATATTAGTTAATCTAGTATTAGTTTTTGCTGAAGTATCGATAGTTGTGAATTTTCACTGATATTTAAAATGGCTCATATCGTGAAATACGACTTCATATCATCTAGCCAGGGGTGCACATAAGTAGTACGCAGATATGCATGTGTGGTAAAAAAAAAAGAAACGATGTGCACCAGAAAACATGGGGGTAAGCGCTTTTGAGCACATTTTTGAGGATCGGTTCACAGGGACACGTTTACTTACTGAAGTAGGATTTTTCTCTAATTATTAGATTTTTCTTTAATTATTAGATGTGCAACGGATCGTACGGATAAGGTTCAGCGGTTCGGCATGCATGTGATTCGCGGATTAACTGCTAAATTTAACCATCATAGAGTGAAAGTTTATCATTTGGACATGCTTTTTTCTCGCCAGTTAACACATTCAAATGATTTTAAAAGCGGAAGAAGAGGCGAAAATCGTGACTCGCGAGCTGGTATCTGTGCGCACAGCCTCACACCCCTGAAACACGTGCACACAGACAGAGAGAGACAGTCAGACAGTGCTTGAACACCTCTTCGCATTTACTTGTGCTTGAACGGACAGATACACACAAAAGTATGTCAAAATACCTGTCTCGGCAAGTATTCTCTCGGTTATGTCATAAGTGAACAGTTGAGAAAGAAACCGGATGTGTGTCAGTTATTCAGACCGTGCTTTCCTTCTTAAAGTGACAGCAGCCTAATATTCTTGCAGTCTGTGTCATTAATGTTAGTAAAATAAAAAAATATAAAAATCATAATCATCATCTACCATGTTCGAGAGAAAATAAGATAGTGAGGAGAGCAGTCAGGAGGAAAGTGATGAGGACAGCTTTTAGGACAAGTATGTCGTGTAAAATGTGAGTACCAAGCAACATCTCCAGGTGGTCCCTTAAGAAGTTATGTGCACCCCTGCATATAGCCCACCAATTATATCGTGATTTCAATGTTGACCAGAAATAATCGTGATTGTGATTTTTGCCTTGATCGAGCATCCCTACATGATACATTAAAAATACCACTATTAAAGGGATATTCCCAAAGACTATAGAGCACAAGACGCGTCACTCGTATTGTTTTGAATGGGAGAAAGTGCAACACGCAATATGGCGGATTAAGTCCCGCCATCTAAATAAGAGCCAATCACCAATTGGTAAAGTCATTGCATCACTGCAGTGGCCATTAGAAGCTCCGGTTCCTATAGAAACAGTCAGACGCGCGCCTCCAAAATAAGACGCAAGAGACGCGCATTTAGGACTGCGCATGCGCATTAGCTTGATCCAGCCTGAAAAATTCAGTTTTTTTGTCATGATTTGAGCATTTTAAACTACATTTATGAGACCGTTGTTGTCAGATTTCATTGGTGATTTCAAATATTAAATTTAATCGAAAGCTTGGCAAACAGCTTTGGAGAATTTAATGTTTTCCCATTCAAAGAGACAGCTGCACTTGAATGCCTGAGAGGCATTTCAAAGTTGGCCGCCGAGTGAAATGACTTGTCTTAAAGACCTGAAATGTCTTAAAGGGACTTTGATATTCCACTCCAAAATCAAAATTCACTCATAATTTACTCATTTTTAATGATGAACCATCACATCCAGCCAACTGTCATACATGGGTTCATGAGAGCACAGTGAAGCGCAACGTCAGTACATTGTGAAGCATGATGTAAGAATGTTGTGAAACTCAAAAAAAAAAAANAAAAAAAAAAAAAAAAAAAAGGTGATGCTGAAGCACAGAGGATGTCACTTCTTGTATGTTTCACAATGTTGACATCAAACGAGAACTCATGAACCTGCATTTGACAGTTGGTCGGAAGCGATATGTTTTATAGTTGAAAAAAACAAACGCCTATCGTTTCGTAAGACACTGATTCATCAACTGGTGTCGTATGGATTACCGTCATGTTCACTTTGTGTGGTTTCTGAACTGTGAGGGTCCCATCAACTTAACAGAAGAAAAGTCATATACATTTGTAAATGATGAGAGAATTAAAATTTTTCGGGTGGAGAATCCCTTTAACCATTAGAATCAAGTGTTCAACACAGCCGTGTAATAAACTAAAATATTTACTTGCGAGGGGTGAAGGATGTGTAGTAGGTTACTTTGTGAACAACAGGTGCACATTCTGTGTGTGCCTGTTTACAGAATGTATTGCACCTATCGTAAACTACTGTTGCTGTTTTGATTAACGTTACTTCACTACCAGAGTTAAATGAGCAGTGATCATCACCCACTAGTTTCCCACAGTCCTTAGTTGGTTGCACTAGTCAGCCTGCAACATCACTTCCTCTAAGCCCTCTGTTCAGCAGTAGAAGTGTTGCTGAAGAGAATCAGTCACAGCCAATGAAAGTGAGCTTTCCGTAGGAGTTTGACACGGACGGCCAAGCATTACACACAGCGCTGAAAATAACTCCTTTGTACTTTCTGCTCTCTCTCTCCAGCTACAGTATTGTTATCGACAGGGAGAGAGGAAACCGACCCAGAATCTACTCCCTGGAGCAGCTCTTGCAGGAAGCCGTGAGTTTCCCACTTACAGCAAACAAACCTGCCTACGCTCTGAGCTTTGGCCTCTCAGGACCCACGCACATCACCACATCCTCCAAAATCCCCTCTTCCATTAAAGAGCTGCGCAGAACAATATCCTCTTTCCTGAGAT
Source organism: Anabarilius grahami (assembly GCA_003731715.1). Taxonomy (NCBI): domain Eukaryota; kingdom Metazoa; phylum Chordata; class Actinopteri; order Cypriniformes; family Xenocyprididae; genus Anabarilius; species Anabarilius grahami. Next base: position 6,452,681 of record RJVU01042551.1, read on the forward strand.
CCCTATACACAACACAATTTCCTAAAGTCCTATTTCCTGCACACCTCTACCCGTTCACACCCTCTCACCTACATGTACACACATTAACACTGGGGGTGTAATGGTTCGAATTACTCACGATTCGGTTTTTATCATGGTTTTAGGGTCACGGTTTCGGTATGGTATGTGCTGTGATCAGAGAAAAAAATATTCAAATATTCAAATAAAATCATTTTTTAAATTTCAAAAGCTATTAAATTGAGCAGTGAGTGATTTCCATGTCTTTTAATGTTTGATTAACATTAAAAACACAGACAGCAGGAATATTAGGCTGCTGTCACTTTAAGACATAATGCACGGATCCATTACACTGATACTGTACACATGCGTGGTCTTTCTCCACTGTTTACTTTCAATTAAGACTTAACCTACTATGTTTGCTAGGATACTCGCCAAAACGGGCATGTTGACATAATTTTTGTGTGAATTTCTCCATTCAAGCCCAAGACTTATCAAAGAACTCAATATTTGCCTGCTGTCTGAGTGCGTGCTTCGAATGAGTGCTCTTTCACATCGTCTTGAGCTTGAATGTTTAAATTGGCCAGGCTTAAATGAGCTTAGTTGCTGTTCAGGTCTCACCTGCGCTTGCGTGATATCAACATCCGGGTGATGACGGTGTAAATGACTGGTCATATTATATCATACGGCACTTGCATTGAACAAAGTTTAGGGGAAGCCAGAATGCGTATCAATCAACAGAAACATATATTAGCCTAACTCTGCGCAATATTTTCAACAAACCATATTATAATGGATATGCGTTGTCAGATTGCAAGTGCATGCCGAACAGTGGGTGGAGAACTGTTCAATTTTTTATTTCTTTTTTTACCGAGAACTGTTCAATTTTTTATTTCTTTTTTTACCGAGAACCGTTACACCCCTAATTAACACACAGACTCTTCTTGACACTTTCCACAAATACGGTACACTTTGATGACCTATTACTTATTCTTTCTAAAAGCTTAATAGGTACAAATGCCATGTTTTTGGTGCTGTATGAATTTAGATTTTGTATAAAAGAAAAGTAGCTAGTTTTAAATACATCAAATAATGCCCCAAATAACGTCCAACTTATATTAAATTCATTGCAATAAAAGTCTAAATAAACTCATTCCATTTTTCTTAACTTTTACAAATATTGTTGTTGAATATTTTCATTATCATTACATGTTACCTTTTATGTTTATTTATAGACAATCACACAAAAAAATTTAATAACAGGGCTGTAACTATTGCAACCCTCATACAACATTTAAATAAATTTGAGAGGGTGAGATCAATACTTTCAGAAGTTTAAGAATCTCCTTTTACTGATCATTTGTTGTTTCTACCCTGTTAATGGAAAGTACATCCTGTTTAAAATGGTTGAGGAGCATCTGTCACTATTTAGCAGCCAAAACACAATCACATCCACCTCCTCTAGATGCCTGCACACAGCACATCTTTATTCAGTGAGCACTGGGCCTTTCCAGCACATTCATATCTTCTTATCACAACATATGAAATCCCACAGCAAACCTCAATAATATGCCAGCAGGGCAAATTGACATTTCCCTCAACAGCCACCAGTATAAGTGGCTGTACTCTCAGGATGCGTTTGTGCATTTCAAATGCCCATGTTATTGTTGGTGAATGTAGACATGCAGAGAACTGGTTTTCACACTGTCTTCACCATTTTGCGCCATGAGCATTGCGTTTTAACACTGTTATAGTTCCTCAAAAAATTAAAATTCTTACTCAAATTCATATGACTTCACCTGACCAGATGTGGGAAACATGTTTGAAAATAGTCATAGCCTATTTTATGGATGACTGGCATTAAGACTGCAAAGGATGCAATGTGTGTGCACACCCACAAGGAGCGCTGTTCTCCCTCAACGTTAGTTTCACAGGTTACAACAACATTGTAGCTAATCTAAGCCAATGGATTCTAATTATATAGTGTAAACCACAGTACATTCTTGGCATCTGTTCAGTTTTGCTTGTAACCTATTTCCTTCTTGTTCATGTGTTTGTGTTGGGAGAGATCAGTGGTGTTGACTCACTTGTTTTCCACATTTCTAATAACATCCTGCACAAGTTTCAGTAGCACTGACACAAAACAATGACTTAGTACACGTGTTCATTTACTAGATAGACTAGTGTTTGACCCAGTTTTTTTTTTAGTGGCCAATGGCGATGTCTAGAGAGCAGGGTTGCCCTTAAATATACAATGATAAAATGGATAGATACTGTCCTGAAACCTGATTAGTCAGTAAACAATTGTTAGAAAATTAGACATACAAAAACAATTGAGGCTGAAATGTAGCATTTATATAGTATTTACTAAAATCACAAGGCAGACAATAGATTTTGAAACTGAAAACATTTGTTAATTAAACAGCCAAGTTACTCTACATTGAACTCTTCATCAGTAGTTTACTGTATCAACTCTACTCCAACATTTCCTATTGTTACTGCTTGATTCTAAACAGTTCATATTTCTATTTTCTATTCAACACACAGAAACACACACACACACACTTGTTATTCAGCTGTTTCATTGTGTAAACGGTCTGCAGCAGCTGTCTCTAATTACACTGAACTTCCACTTTCCAGAGCGTTCCAATCCTCCATGTACCTTTGACACCAATCTACACGCACAACCTTCCAGCTTCACATCCCATCAGTCAGAAAATACCTGTTGCCATAGCAACAGTAAATTAAAGAAACCTGAAAGGGGCTTGAGCTGAATGGAGGGATCTGGGCACTCTGTTAGACAGAGAAACGCTGCAAACCTGCAATCACAGTCGCACCATTCACACACTCCTCATTATTACTCAGCAAGTTAGTGTTTACCGCACCTCCGCTTCCGTGGCTTTCAGCCCTAACATGCTGGCATGAGATAAGTGCTGCTTTCATAAGGGCCTCACTGATTGACTTCTATGTGTGTGTCATTTATCATCTTGGGAGTCCAAAATCACTTTCAATGGCATTGCCTGACAGAAGTTTGTTCCTGTGTGTGTGTGTTAGGTACTGGACGTACGCCCTGACACTGAGACTGTGCTAACAGAAGGGACTAGAGTGTGTGCTTACTGGAGTGAGCGCTCGCGTTGTCTTTATCCAGGATATGTGCGAAGGGGTGAGACACACAGAGACACGTTTTTTTCCCTGTCCTTAGAATCATCTCAAATAATATATTTTTTTAACCCATTCAAAGGTTAACTAACTAATGAAAAGTGATTCAATTACATTAACCTAGTTCTGGTGGTCTTCTAGGTGGTGATGAAGGTAAACCTGGTGGTGTTATGGTGGAGTTTGATGATGGAGATAGAGGGTGGATCTCTCTCTCAAATATTCGCTTCCTTCCTCCTGGATATCAAATCCAATGTAGGTCCCACTTTGCATTTTATAGTTTTAACTCACTAGACATTCTCATTTGAATTGGTCATTAGCTCTGTTTTAAAACTTAGTGAGCTAGCTCTGTCTACTGTGATGGTCCCCAGCAGGCTTCTTGGATGGCTTCCACCAGTTGAACAGCACCAAACCTAGTCTAAATAGAAAAAATTGAACAAGTAATTGATTTAAAACCATTTAGGCTGCTACCTTGTGGCCAAAACCTCTAGTCCATCTGGCCTTAGAAGCTTCTTCCTATTAATTGTCCCACTCTCTATAATGAGCCAACTCCAAAACTAAAGAATAAAAATAACAATACTAGTTGTACAATACAAGTATTATAGGCAGAGCCTAGGATTTGGAACAGAGCATCGGTCATACTGACTTGACATACTGTATATTTGACATACATTGTAACAATCTTTAAAGGTCAATAGAAAAATATATTGCTCTTTCAGGTGCTGAGTCGAGTCCTGTGCTTGTCCCTGAGGGGCAGCTTGGCAAAAATAGCTATATGCAGGAAAGCAGGACGGCAAGAGCAGACAGATACAAAGCTCAGGACAAGCCAGTCAGACGACCAGGTATGACTTTCGGCCTTTTCTTTCTCCAATAAACCACCAGAAATCACTTTGCCTCAAAATCTAGTGAGCTGCCAATCTAAACAGCTTTCCAAATGTTCCTATGACACCCATAAATGCTGTCTAAGAATCTGTGAATGTTGATCAACCTAAAGTTTACTGTAAAAATGTATTTCCTTACAGGGAGGCCTAAAGGTTCAGGCCTAAAGAAGTCTCTCTTAGACAGTGTAGCCAAGAGCTCAGCATCTGCTTTGACATGGCCATCAGTGGCTGCACCCAGGAAGAGAATGCCTGTTAACTTTTTCCAGCTCAATGGCTCAGCTTCGAAGAAGGCCTTGAAAGGCAGGGTGGCAGAAACATCCTATCGACCTTCAGTATCCATGACGACACCAACCAAAGGCCTCTTTAGTAGTAGCTCTTTTGAGGTAGACTCCTTCAGCAGCATAGCTAATGGTTATTCATCCTTTGGGAGCCAAACATCTGGGATTTCACTAGAGGGCAAGAACACCTCTTATCGTCAAAAGAAGAGGATTGAGGAGCCAACACCACCTCGGGGCAAGAAAGCAGAATTTCTAGTCAAATTGGACCATGAAGGTGTAACATCTCCAAAGACCAAGAACAGTAAGGCTCTCCTGTTGCTGGGAGCCTCAGGATTTGGCTCCAATGGTGTAGGTGGTCTTCCCAGGGCAGAGGCTTATTCACACCCAGTTCTGCTGGTCAAGGACAACAGGAAAGGTGATGGCTCACGAGCAGAGCTCCTGCTGAAAGGGACATCAGTCCAGAGGAAGCCCTCACCATCAATGCCCATGAGTGAGTATGGAGACTTGAACATTGGCTGCCACAGAGACTGCCACAGCTCTTACTCAGACATGGATGAGGAAGATGAAGATGTGAAGAGGAGGAGAGGTAGTGCTGCACTTGCCTCTGCCTCTGGAGGTTTGAGAACAGCTGGCCAATTTCTCTCACGCATCTCAGTTTCCTCATCTTCCTCAGGTTCTTCCAGCTCCTCCAGCTCAGGCTCTCTTTCGAGTTCCAGTCTGTGCTCTTCTGAAAATGACTCATCTTACAGCTCAGAGGATGAGGAAAGCTCCACACTGCTACTCCAGAGCTGCCTGACCCCCCACCATTCATTGCTCCAGACCCCTGAACCCCCTGTGGGACCCCCACGGCACACCTTTGTGGCCAAAGCTGTGGCCGTGTCCACTGCCAAAGAAGGGCATAGCAACCACAGTGCTAGCAACAAGCCACTGAAGAGGAAAGAGTTTCCTAGTTCACTCTCTAAAACCTCTAAAGATCTAGTTAAGAGGCAACGGCTTCTAGCAGACCAAACTAAGCCCAGAGTCTCACCCATCCTACCATCAAGACAGCTGTGGAGGTGGTCAGGAAGCCCCACACAAGTGAGTCATTGTTGAAAAGATAACCGCTTCTATTCCAGCTTTGTTAATCTATTCCAGTTTAATGTGCAGAGTCCAACCTCGGGTCAGGCATTCACAGATTTACATCCTAAAGGGTGTAAACACTAACTTTGTAGGGCGTTCAAAACATTGCTCTAAGTCAGGGGTTCCCAACCATGTTCCTGGAGCCCCCCCAACACTGCATGTTTTGAATGTCTCCTTAATCAAACACACCTAATTCAGGTCATCAGCTCATCAGTAGTGAATCCAAGACCTGAAATGGGTGTCTCAGACAAAGGAGACATGCAAAATGTGCAGTGTTGGGGGCGCTCCAGTAACCTGGAATGGGAGCCTGTGCTTTAAGTTGTTTTGTCATGTCAATGTCTGGCTCAACTAAGCATGCACTTGTATAATTTTTTTTTTTTTGGAGTTTGAGAATAGAGGCTTGTGGTTTGGTACTTACCATTATAGTTACCAATGCCAATATGGTGCATCCCTATGCTCAACCTATGGTGTGAGTTTCTAACCAGTGACTACATTTAATAAGCTGTTTTGTGGGTGGTTAACTATAGTGCAAACAATAAAAGATGGGCCTGGCTGGAAACAGCCTTTATTTTTGTTATCTCATTCCCGTAAACTTGACCTTTTAAGCAAACAAAATAATTGTTGTGTACAAACATATGCAAAACTCTGAAGCTCTCTTTATTACATTAGCGCCGTGGACGTAAGGGAAAGGCACGGAAGCTTTTCTTCAAGGCCATAGTACGTGGCAAGGACGTGGTGCGGGTAGGAGACTGTGCTGTGTTCCTTTCTATTGGGCAGCCTCATCTACCATTGATCGGCCGCATTGAGAGTTTCTGGGAATCGTGGCAGAGCAGTATGGTCGTGAGGGTCAAGTGGTTCTATCACCCTGAAGAGACCAAGCTAGGCAAGAGACATCGTGATGGCAAAGTAAGTATCTAGATATATGGAAGCCAGTCAGTCATGATGGACTTTTAGAAGATGCTATAAATATTAGAAGTTTTGACAATGAGTACTGAAACATTGGTATGTAGGGCTGCCCCCGACTAAAGATTTTTCTAGTCGAATAGTAGTCGTTCATTTAAGTCATTAGTCGACATACTGTAATTACCACAAGGACCCGCCATTAATGATCTGTCCCTCACAGACTGCGTGACTGTGCCACTTCCTGTGGAATTTCTGCAATTAACCAACTAATAAAATTTTGGTTGACTGACGTTTAGTCGACTATTAGGGGCAGCCTTAGTATTTAGACAATGCGTGTTGTTAAAGGAAATTATTTTTCATTTTCCCTAGCATGCCTTGTACCAGTCATGCCATGAGGATGAAAATGATGTCCAGACAATCTCTCATAAGTGCCAGGTGGTCACACGTGAGGAGTATGAGCGATTGACCCGCAACAGGAAGTCGGATGGGAGCTATCATGACCTGTACTACCTGGCCGGCACCTACGACCCCACCAGTGGGCAGCTGCTCACTGCAGACGGGATGTCCATACTCTGTTAGCACTGGACTTGCATGTCTGCGTATACTACTGAGTTGTCTTTGGTCCAAAGTCAGAGATGCTGCATTGCAAGTAAGAAGCCGGGGTGCACTGGACACTCTGACAGAGGACCAGGAGGTAGACTACCACCGTCATACCCACAAACCGTCTACTCTGGGAAGATATCTGCATGATCCTCCTAGCGAAACCTTAGAGTAGATGCAGTTTTTCCATGGTCCTAATTCTCTTCTGAGGTTATCTAATGGACATATTGTGGATATAATTTTCTATGAACCGTTTATCTGATCTTAGATCACCAAAGCAAAACTCTTGGTTTGGAGAACATGGCGGATGACTGTGAAGACTTGAGCCATGTTGTAGGCGGTGGCGGTGTTGGGCGCTCTCCGCACGTCACTTTCATGATTCCAGGGATATTTAAGTACATATAAGTAAATATATATATATTAATTTCATGTATGTATATATAAGGAATTATTTCCTATCAAGCCATACACTTCAGTACCTCTTAACATGTCTTTTTATTCAGGTGTATATTGTACAGGACAGGTTGCTTGTGTTTTTTCTTTTTGTGTGTGTGTGTTATTTTTGTTGTTGTCTATATGTAAAAATTCAAAGCTATTTTATATAAGTGTAATGTACAGAGGCTTATCTTGCCATGTTTCGATTGATTTATTTTTGTATAAGTGGGTGATCTAGTAGTTGTTGATTTCTGTGAGAGGGTGAACTGATGATGTATGCGTTGCACTGCACATGGCCTGCTGATACAGTGAGAAAGGAGGCATCCCTGCCCTGTTCTTCTCTTTCAGGGAGAGAGGTTACATGGGACGCCATCCTTTTATCGGCTGCACTTTGGGCATTTGTTCCTCTAATGTCTTACTCCAATTTGTTGTTGCTTATGTTTGCAGACTCAACACTTTAATGTTAAAACAAAGGGAAACAAGTATTGAAACTTTAAAATCGTTCTACAGATTTTTATTGTATGTAGTAATTTGACATGAGTGATTGAATTTAATCATGTGAGTCTACAAATAAGGAGAGTAAAAGGGTGAATCTCATAAAGAAATGTCCAGGCCATAATTCACTTCAAAATCATGAAGAAATTCTTTGCTTTGCATAAACTGATGCAGTTTAAACCCCCAAACTCTGATTGCTGTAATGTGGGAAAATTGCCATTCCCATAAATATAATACATTCACAAAAATCAGAAGGTCTGCCTGGATACAATGATTTGTTTGTTCCTGACCGAATTTGTGAGATTCACCTAAAACACTGGTATATAATACCAGAAGAACCTGAAAAAGAATTCTGACATGTGTTATTACTGTATCTGATGCATTTCTTTTGTTTTCAAATGCATCCTGCACTGTATTTACATATTTCTTTGCTCATTTTAAAAATTTAGCACCCATCAAAAGGGGTATTTCTGTTAACGGTGAAATACACCTGATTCTTTATCTTAGTATCCCAGGGTCAGGGCACTAAAAGCAAGGGATTGTTTGAGCACTAGGCACAGCTGGAGTTCGTAGAGAAGTTGGCGTACAGTCAGACTGTACTCCATGCACTCGTTTTTCACTGTGAGGGACAATCGCATTCATGCATGAAGGAGCATCCACTGTTTGAAAGGCTCACACAATCACAGCATTCTTCTTTTGTGCCAAAAATGGTTGTTTCTGATTATGCAATCTTCACTGTATTGTTCAAGTATTATATATGGTTTTTTTTTTTAAGTTGTTTATTCATTAGTGTTTATTTATTGTCAGTGTTACTGTTTCATTACAAAACCAATGGATCATGATGAAAATGTCTTATTTGCCGCAGTCTATTTGACCCAAAAGTGTGGCACTAATGTGCATGCGGCTTGAGCTACAGTCAGACCTTCACCTCTTGCCACCCCATTAACAACTGCTCCAGCCCTGCAGGGGAAGTGACGCCGTTCTCTGACCCCTCTGTTTCCTGACCGTTTACCCCATCCTTTTAGATTTACAAATGGACTACCAGAATGTCCCCATGGTCATGAGTGGCCTTGCAATTTGCTTATTGCAGAGAGCCCGAAAGGAAAGCATATATGAGGCTATATTTAGAATAGCATACCTCTCGTACTGCTGGAGTATATAGTATGTATGCTGTGCACAAAATGCATATTTTCTGTATGTACAGAATACTTGGATGACCTACAGTACCACATTTGCCAAAATGTGCAGTATACAAAAGACCACGGAATACTGTATCCCACAATACAATGCACTCAAATTGACCAGTGTGATGTCTGAACCAGAAGCACAGCTCTCTTTCTTAGCTCATCATTTGATCAGAAAGCCAAATGTAAATTACACACAATATTGGATTTTTATTTTCAATAATTGCTGCATTAAACAAGCACTTGCTATTCTCTAAAAAAAATAGTAAGCAGTAAACAGTATACACTTCACTATGGAAGCTTGTTTCCGCCACTGAATCAAAAAAAAAAAAAGAGACTTCTCATAATTGACTTTTTTTTCCCCTCACAACTGCGACTTTACATTTCACACTTCTTTATTTCTCGCAATTGCAAGTTTATATCTTGCAATTCTGAGGAAAAGGTCAGAATTGCGAAATACAAAGTCCAATTCTGAGGGGAAAAAGGCTGACATTTGATTGCAATTCTGACTATAACACGCAATTTCAAGTTTATATCTCGCAATTTTGACTTTTTTATTGTAATTGCAAGTTATAAAGTATAATTCTGAGGGGGTAAAAGGCTGGGTTTTTTTTCTCTGAATTGCGAGTTTATATCTCACAATTCTGACTTTATCTTACAATTGTGAGGTTACATCTTGCAATTCTGACTTTTTTCTTGCAATTCTTTTTTTCTCGCAATTCTGACTTTTTTTTTCTCAGAATTGCAAGTTTGTATTTCCCAATTCGGACTAAATATCTCGCAATTTCGACTATAGCTCACGATTCTGACTTTATAACATGCAATTGCGACTATATCTCGCAATTCTGACTTTTTTCTCACAATTGCGAGTTTATACATCGCAGGTCTTACTTTTTTGTAAGTCCAATTATGAGGGGAAAAAGACTTGACTTTTCTTAGAATTGCAAGTCTATATCTCGCAATTCAGACTTTATAACACGCAATTACGACTTTACATCTTGCAATTCTGACTTTTCTTCTCACAATTCTGACTTTTTTTCAGAATTGCAAGTTTGTATCTTGCAATTGTGACTATATCTTGCAATTCTGACTTTATAACTTGCAATTGTGAATATATCTTGCAATTCTAACTTTTTTCTCACAATTCTGTTTATACCTCACAGTTCTTACTTTATAACACGCAATTAAGACTTTATATCTCACAATTGCAATTTATATCTTACAATTTGGACTTTTTTTCTCGCAATCCTTTTTTCTCAGAATTGTAAGTTTGTATCTCGCAATTGCGAGTTTATATCGCACAATTATGACTTTATAACACGCAATTATGACTTTATGGCTCACAATTCTGACTGCATATCTCACAATTGTGAGTTTTTTCTTAGAATTGCGAGATGTAAACTCGCAATTGCAAAAAAGTCACAATTACCCTTTTTGCTTTTTATTCAGTGGCGGAAAAAAGCTTCCATACTCCAACGTATTTACTAAGTACAAAGCTGATATTCCATTCTGAATATAGCCTGGGCTTATGACTTGTTCCCCATTAATAGTTTGACATCATAAAACTAGTATAATTGATATGTATTAGGATTTGATTAGATTTGTTTATTTAAAAAAAACAAAACAAAAAAACTCGTAATCAGAGGAAGGTTTATATAAAATTGTCGTGTGTGTGTGTGCAAGTATGTGTGCCTTTTTTGTACTCTGCCTTTATGTTTGACTGTTTTGACACAAGAGGGCACTGGATAGAGTTGTGAATGTACTTAGCATACGTTAAGCATGCATATTATCTAAGGACCTGTCTGTAAGTCACACAGCTCTAATCGTTACACACAGATTCAGAGTTGCTGTTGGACACAATATCCTTTTAAATCAGGGGAGAAACTTAATTAGTGTTCCCAAATGAAGGTCAAAGGTGTTTTGTTGCAGAGGGAGCAAGGATATTCAGGTCAGCACGTCTGATATGTTACAAGAGCAGGTCACTTGTTCATGGCAAAGGTGCAATACTACTTTGGCTAAATATTTGAACGGCACTCAGCATTTCTAAGCTTTTTGCAAAGGCTGGTGGGTAACAGGAAGTGATAAGGAGGACGCAGGAACGTCTGTCCTATTAAGCAGCTTTCTTTAAATGCCAAAAGGCATGTACTTAATATTCCGCTTGTCCAAGAGTCTCTGATACATGAGATGTTATAACTTTGTTAATGAAAAATTATGTATATCTTTATATCTGTTTATTTTGTTCCATTGTATTTTTTTTTTCTGTTCTTTGCTTTGAAACAATGTAAAGATTGTACATGTGTAAAGTAAGGTTTGATTTTGGGGTAAACATTTTACAAAAAAAATAATAATACTTTATGAGTATCAACTGTAAACGTGGTTTAGTATTACAATTTTTTATAGAGGGCTTATGAATAAATATCACATTTAAAAAAAAAAAAATCTTTGGACTTTCATTTAGTTTTACATTTCTTGTTAGAAAAATGGTGAGTAACTTCAATCAATGGTGAAGTGCTACTCCTTGAGTACACTTTGGATATGACCAGGGACATTTGTTATTATTATTAAATCATTTGTAAGTTAATTGTTAAGTTTTTATTTCAAGTTGTTTAAAAACCACATTTTACTTGTCATTTTGCAATTCACTTGTTAAAAATGCTCATAAATTGGCCAAATCATGTTTCAATTTCAGTCTAATGATGTTCACAGGTTTCTGTGAAGGTTAAGTTTAGGGGTAGGTGTTGGGTAAGGGCATAAAAGATATCAATAACTTCATATAAAAACAATGGAAGACTATGAGATGTCCTTTCTAATAGGGCTGGGCAGTATGACTATGGTATCGTGGCAACGGAATAATGTCTATTGTTATTATATATGTCTATTTTGCTATATCGTGGTATGCAAATAAATTTGCGTAACACAACACAATTGACACCAGAGACAAAGCACTGGACATGCTTGATTTTAAAAATAGTTATTAAACGCATTAAGTCAGGCCTAATGGTTTGAGAGTCAGACTTGTAACCCAGAGGTTGCGGTTTTGAGTCTCAGTATGCAACATGTTCTCCAACCAATACACCCATATAGGTCGTTTGTCACTTCACTGAAATACGACCCATAGGAGCGTTTGCTAAAGTTGTGCCCCTATCGACAACAGGACACTTTCATTTTAATGCATTGTTCAATGCATATATGCAATCATGTGATCATGCGATCGTGGGTTTGATCCCAGGGAACGCTCGTGTTCATAAAGAGTATATGCACTATAAATCATTAAGGGTAGGGTTGTAGTCGTTAATAAAAAAATGAGTTTTGCTAAATGGAAATAGGACAAATGGTGTAAAAAGTCCACACATTGCATTTAAATGAACACGCATTTTGATTGGTAACGACAGTCATACTTCATTTCATGACGACATACGTAACACGACACTGTCATTATTTTTACGCCAGCTAGAGGGCACATGACTTTAAAACGTAAATATAGGTTGTAATATGGTGCTTGAAAATGACCTATAGGGTCGTCTTTTTTGTTGGAGGACAGTCTGCAGTACCGGCAGAATATGTAGGCGGGTGGAGTGAATGAACACTTTCATTACCCACAGTTGAGGTGCCCTTGTGCACCATAGCAAAGTCCCTTTAAGACAAGTCATTTCACTCGGCGGCCATCTTGGAAACGCCTCTCGGGCATTCAAGTGCAGCTATCTCTTTGAATGGGAAAACATCTAATTCTCCAAAGCTGTTTGCCAAGCTTTCGATTAAATTTCATATTTGAAATTACCAATGAAATCTGACAACAACTGTCTCATAAATTTTGTTTCTAAACTCTCGAATCATGACAAAAAACGTCTCGGGTTACAGATTTAACCCTTGTTCCCTGAGTAAGGGAACGAGACGCTACGTCGAATGACGTGATGGGAACCCTCTGCATTTTGTGCTCGTGAAGCACCTCTGTATCCAACCAATGAGGAAACGTGACGTCAGAGGCGGGTGACGTCATGGACCCGGAAACTATAAAGCATACCCAGAACAAAGAACGCTAGCTTCTGGAATATGTCTGAAGCAAGACGCTCACAGGTATGCCGGGGGTACGGCAACGTGACGTAGCGTCTCGTTCCCTTACTCAGGGAACANAAAAGGCATGTACTTAATATTCCGCTTGTCCAAGAGTCTCTGATACATGAGATGTTATAACTTTGTTAATGAAAAATTATGTATATCTTTATATCTGTTTATTTTGTTCCATTGTATTTTTTTTTTCTGTTCTTTGCTTTGAAACAATGTAAAGATTGTACATGTGTAAAGTAAGGTTTGATTTTGGGGTAAACATTTTACAAAAAAAATAATAATACTTTATGAGTATCAACTGTAAACGTGGTTTAGTATTACAATTTTTTATAGAGGGCTTATGAATAAATATCACATTTTAAAAAAAAAAATCTTTGGACTTTCATTTAGTTTTACATTTCTTGTTAGAAAAATGGTGAGTAACTTCAATCAATGGTACTTGGTCCTTGAGTACACTTTGGATATGACCAGGGACATTTGTTATTATTATTAAATCATTTGTAAGTTAATTGTTAAGTTTTTATTTCAAGTTGTTTAAAAACCACATTTTACTTGTCATTTTGCAATTCACTTGTTAAAAATGCTCATAAATTGGCCAAATCATGTTTCAATTTCAGTCTAATGATGTTCACAGGTTTCTGTGAAGGTTAAGTTTAGGGGTAGGTGTTGGGTAAGGGCATAAAAGATATCAATAACTTGTAATAGGGCTGGGCAGTATGACTATGGTATCGTGGCAACGGAATAATGTCTATTGTTATTATATATGTCTATTTTGCTATATCGTGGTATGCAAATAAATTTGCGTAACACAACACAATTGACACCAGAGACAAAGCACTGGACATGCTTGATTTTAAAAATAGTTATTAAACGCATTAAGTCAGGCCTAATGGTTTGAGAGTCAGACTTGTAACCCAGAGGTTGCGGTTTTGAGTCTCAGTATGCAACATGTTCTCCAACCAATACACCCATATAGGTCGTTTGTCACTTCACTGAAATACGACCCATAGGAGCGTTTGCTAAAGTTGTGCCCCTATCGACAACAGGACACTTTCATTTTAATGCATTGTTCAATGCATATATGCAATCATGTGATCATGCGATCGTGGGTTTGATCCCAGGGAACGCTCGTGTTCATAAAGAGTATATGCACTATAAATCATTAAGGGTAGGGTTGTAGTCGTTAATAAAAAAATGAGTTTTGCTAAATGGAAATAGGACAAATGGTGTAAAAAGTCCACACATTGCATTTAAATGAACACGCATTTTGATTGGTAACGACAGTCATACTTCATTTCATGACGACATACGTAACACGACACTGTCATTATTTTTACGCCAGCTAGAGGGCACATGACTTTAAAACGTAAATATAGGTTGTAATATGGTGCTTGAAAATGACCTATAGGGTCGTCTTTTTTGTTGGAGGACAGTCTGCAGTACCGGCAGAATATGTAGGCGGGTGGAGTGAATGAACACTTTCATTACCCACAGTTGAGGTGCCCTTGTGCACCATAGCAAAGTCCCTTTAAGACAAGTCATTTCACTCGGCGGCCATCTTGGAAACGCCTCTCGGGCATTCAAGTGCAGCTATCTCTTTGAATGGGAAAACATCTAATTCTCCAAAGCTGTTTGCCAAGCTTTCGATTAAATTTCATATTTGAAATTACCAATGAAATCTGACAACAACTGTCTCATAAATTTTGTTTCTAAACTCTCGAATCATGACAAAAAACGTCTCGGGTTACAGATTTAACCCTTGTTCCCTGAGTAAGGGAACGAGACGCTACGTCGAATGACGTGATGGGAACCCTCTGCATTTTGTGCTCGTGAAGCACCTCTGTATCCAACCAATGAGGAAACGTGACGTCAGAGGCGGGTGACGTCATGGACCCGGAAACTATAAAGCATACCCAGAACAAAGAACGCTAGCTTCTGGAATATGTCTGAAGCAAGACGCTCACAGGTATGCCGGGGGTACGGCAACGTGACGTAGCGTCTCGTTCCCTTACTCAGGGAACAAGGGTGACATCTGTAACCCGAGACGTTCCCTTTCGTGGGAACTATCGACGCTACGTCGAATGACGTGATGGGAACGCTATCCCAACTACGCCGTATCACCAAGTACCTGTCTGTTATCTTGTAGACAGAACTGAGGACCCCAGAGAGGAGCAAACGTCCAGGTTGTAAAACCTAATAAATGTGTGCTGGGATGACCATCCAGCAGAACCACATATGTCATTAATGGATACTCCTGACATTAAGGCCTTTGAGGCCGCCATACCCCTAGTCGAGTGAACACGGACAGCTAATAGAGATGGCTGTCCAGCCGCCTCATAAGCAAGTGAGATAGCCTCGACCACCCACTTGCTCATTCTCTGCTTAGATGCTGGACCTCCTTTCTTATGAGACCTGTAACACACAGACAATTGATCTGTTTTGCCCCACAGGGCAGCTCTGTGGACATATGCATCTAAAGCCCTCACTGGGCAGAGCAGATTGAGTTTCTCCTGATCCGAAGTTGTAAATGGAGGAAGATAGAAGGCCTGAAGACCGATGGGACCTTCCTCGTGGAGGGAGCTCTGGAGTGGAGTATGGTCTCCACAACCTCAGTTGGGAGACCAGCATCTATGAGCCTGGCCCCCTCAGAGGCCAGGCCCATAGTCTCCGTAGTTCTGGGCGTGGATGAATTATCATGCCGCCCGTTTGAGACAGGAGGTCCTGCCTGAGAGGAAGCTCCATCAGGGAGCCATCTAGAAGTGACACTAGGTCTGAGAACCATATTTTGGTTGGCCAGTACAGGGCTATCAATATTAGACTGACCCCTTCCTGGCGTACTTTCTCCAGAACTCCCAGGAGCAGAACGAACGGGGAAATGCATACAGACGCAGCCTCGGCCACGTCTGTACCATGGCATCCAGACCCAATGGTGCTGAATGAGATAGGGAGAACCACAGTGGACACTGGGTTGATTCCCCTGAAGCAAATAGGTCGATTTCAGCTCGACCGAAGTTTTCCAAACACACACCTCAGTGTGGAGACTCCATTCCCTGGGCCTCGGCCCCTGCCTCGACAGGGCGTCTGCTCCCACATTTTAATGCCCTCAGGTCTGGGAGGAAGTATTTTACTGCAAGAAATACCGCCATCATTTCCAGCCGATTTATGTGCCAGGAACTGATGGTCCTCCCAGACACCCTGAGCTGAGCGACCACTCATGATCGCCCCCCAGCCCGTGAGGGAAGCATCCATCGTAAGCATTACGCGACGATGTGAAGTCCCCAACACGGGTTCTGGGACAGGAACCAAGGCTTTTTCCACATGACCAGAGCACGAAGGCATCGCCGCGTGACTTAGATCATGCGAAAAGGATTTCCCCTCGGAGAAAACCCCTTGGTCCTGAGCCACCACTGTAAGGGTCTCATGTACAGGAGGCCAATAGTAATAACGTTGGACGCAGCTGCCATCAGACCCAACAGTCTCTGAAACTGTTTTACAGTGAGTGACTGGCCTAACTTCACCCCTTTCACGGCCCCGAGAATGGAATTCACACGAGCAGGGGTCAATTGCGCCTGCATCGTGGTGGAATCCCAGATTACACCTAGGTAGTTTGCAACCTGACTCGGGACCAGCACAAGCTCTTTTTGGCATTGAGCCTCAACCCAAGCCTTTTCATGTGCGACAGAACAACATCTCAATGTTGAACTGCCAGACGTTCCGTTTGAGCTAATATCAACCAATCGTCGATATAGTTCAGTACGCGGATGCCCTGGAGTCTCAGCGGAGCCAGAGCAGCATCCACGCACTTCATGAACGTGCGGGGTGATAGGAATAGGCCGAAAGGAAGAACCCTGTATTGGTAAGCTTCGCCATCGAAAGCAAACCTGAGCAACTTCCTGTGAGAAGGATGGATGGATACATGGAAGTATGCGTCTGTTAAATCTATTGCCACAAACCAGTCCTCGGACCTGATCTGAGGGATAATCTGTTTGAGTGTAAGCATTTTGAACTTCAACTTCTTTACAGATCGATTTAACACACGTAAATCTATGATCGGACGCAACCCTCCATCCTTCTTTGGAACAATGAAGTAGCGGCTGTAAAAGCCCGACATTTTGCTGGGAGGAGGAACCCTTTCTATAGCTCCTTTTTGCAAAAGCGTCGTAACCTCTTGTTCCATCACCAGAGACTGCTCTGGAGCTACCACTGTGGGAAGAACTCCGTTGAACTTGGGCGGTGGAGAACCGAACTGAATTCTGTAACCCTGTTCTATCATGAGCAGCACCCATTTCAAGATGTTTGGGAGACATTTCCATTCTACCAAATATTCTACTAAGGGAACCAGTCCCTCGAGACTGGTCTCTGGTGTTTTTTGAGCACTTGGCTCGTTTATCTGACGCGGCGCACCGGCAGACAAACGAATCGAGCGCTGACCGACCCTCCTCGGAGGATCGGTGGAGACCGCTGCGCCCTGAAGCACACTGGGTGGCAGGGTTAGCAGAACGGCCCCCTGAGGGCGCCAAAGAGGGATGGGTACCAAGTATTTTAATACCCAACCTTCTCTGGAGGGGCTGCCCTCCAATGTCCCGTGCCACTGGCATCAGGACCTCTTCGAAGCCTTCTTGGTGATAATTACAGTCCGCAGATCTGTGTTACCCCACAAAGACTTCGGCTGTGTCGCCTGTCCCTGTCCCCAAGCTTTCTGCGGGGGACCAAGGGTGGCGACACTTTCTTTGGATGCACGGTCAGACCAGTGCCCTGAAACGGCGAACCGGCAGGGAACATCTGAACTGACCGCTCTACAATCCTCCTCTTTCTTAGAGGAACACTGGAAACCACTGCGCCCTGAAGCACACGAGGTGGCAGGGTTGGCAGAACGGTCTCCTTTATTTTCTTTTAAATTCCTCAGAATTTAATGTATTCCATATTTCATTTAATCCTCAAATTAAATGCAGCCAGTTCTTATATAAATATATATTTTTGGAACAGACTGAATATATTTAGAATACAAAAAAGAATTATAGCTCGTAATAATTCGCAAGGTATTTTAGGGAAGAGAGAAAGGGAACTCCCGTCTACTCAGATCCCTTAATATATACATATATATGAATGTATATATATATATACACACACACACATGCATAATTAAGGATACGTGATATATGTGCAGCCTCGGCAAACGCAAGACCCGAGCCGTATATTCATTCTTGCCCATATATTCTTTAATGAAAACTCAATCTACGCGCTGCCTCGGCAACGCGAGATCTGAGCCATATATTCTTCAATGAAAACCCAATCCACGTGCTGCCTCAGCAAGCGCGAGATCTGAGCTAAATTCTTTAATGAAAACTCAATCCACGCGCTGCCTTGGCAAGCGCGAGATTCGAGCTTTGCGTTAGACTTTTATTCCCTCGAGAATAAAGCCAACAGGAGTGGAGCTACAAAACTCCCGCTAGTGCATACTTTTCTCCGGGACATTTTTATGAATGAACACTGCGAGGTGGCGATACTCAGATCGATATCACAATATCCACCTCCTCAGAGCTGGACATGTGAGTATCGGTGCCTCAACCCGGGGGAAGAAACCGCAGAAACCGCGCGTCTCTTGTGCTGACTGTTTCTATAGGAACCGGAGCTTCTAACTGCCGCTGCAGTGATGCGATAACTTTACCAATCGCGATTGCCTCTTATTTAGAAGGCGGGACTTATTCCATCATATTGCTTGTTATTCTATAGTGTTTGACCATAGACTGTAAAAACCGCCCACACTCAGAACATTATGTCGGTGTGAAATAAACATTATGGAAATGTAGAAATTAAAGATACAATCTCATCTTGAAGATACAGAAAAAAAAGTCAGTTGGCGCCTCAGTGACTATTTCACTCAGAGAAGCTGTCAGTTATGACGTTTCACCCCCGTGTTTATAGCATTAAATAACTAACTAAAACCAAACTTTTTTAGAGAATGAACACTTGAACTAACACCAGTGTGATAAAAACTGCCTAAAATGACAGAAAACTGTCTGGTGTAAATTGATTGTTTAGTTTGTCTCACGTCCCATTACATTACATGGAGAGGGCGGGGTTTATGACCTATACTGCTTCCAGCCACCTGGGGCGATCGAGACCATTTGGCTTCACTTTTCAGGACTTGTGTGGCACGCTTTGTGTGCATTTGGGTGGATGAAATGCAGAGCAGAAATTCTGAATATGGGACACCATACTTGGCTAAACGTCACGTCACTTTATTGCACTTGAACGGTCAAATACACACACAATTATGTCAAAATGCCCATCGTCATGAGTATCCATGCAAACATAGTTGATTATGTCTCAAGTGAAAGTAAATAGCTGGGTGTAAACCATATGTTTGTCAGTATAATGGATCCGTGCATTTGTTCTTAAAGTAACAGCAGCCTAAAAAACCTGCTGCTCTGAGTCATTAATGTGAATCAAACAAAAGAGAAAATAAACCAGTTAGCAAAATACTGCTATAGCAGTCAGAAAACCGTCCTATCAGATTGAGTTTAATATTTCTTTTTACTTAGAAAAAAATTTGCAAAGTAAAAAAGTATGCAAAGATGATTCCATCAATTGCTGGTATCCACAACAGTCTTTATTTAGAAGACTCAATTAGCCAGAAAGTAAGTAAAGAAATAAATTCAATTTGTATTTGAAGTGTAAATTCTCTTCAATTTTTCCTATAGAAATGAATGGTATGGTAACAGTAGTAACCAAGATTTGTTTTTCCTTCATTAAACCATTCTTCCAGTGGGCTAAATGCCTACTATAGAGGCACACCATGTGTGAATTACATTTTTTAACAAACAAATAAATAAATAATAATGTTTTATATCCACTGTGTAACATCAGGTTGATTGATCCAGCCTTTCCACCCTTTGGCTATAGTGTTTGTGTTTGAATTGTTTGACATTTTCCGCCCTCCATTAGTTGTTTCACTGTGGTACACAATCACAGAACACAATTTAGGTCAGTGACCTTTCCTGAGTTGTGAAGGACATGATTGCAGGACTGTATAGTCTATGTTGACCAGTTTAATGGAAGCCCAAATGTCCCTTTGTTGTTTATCTCTGTCAAGGCCTGTAGTAAATTCTTCTCACTGTAAGAAAACGTTTTTTGCGGTTATTGAATTTCGCACTAATTTCAGAATAATTTGTTTGACACATACAGTAATATATTAATTTATTGGTTACAGGAATAGTTCACTCTCATCATTTACTCACTTTCTTTTTCCAGTATGAATCACATAGGCATGGTTCATAGAAGTGCTGTCTACTGTAAGTTAACTATTAAAGGCTTTTACGTATTTTTCCAGACTTTCTTAAGCACCTTTTTAATTCGTTAAAAAGCATCCAACAATGTACCGCACCCCTCTTTATTTCAGGTGCGTTGCCTGTTGTCATGCAGAGAAATGCTATCCAGGGCAAACATCAGCACCTCATAAACGTCTCACCCTCTGCGTGACCCTGTTGGCTCTGGGTGTGCGGAGCGGCTCAATGAGGTGCTACAAGACATGAACAGGACCAGTGCTAGACTTACACACTAACTCGGCTTTAATGGGAATTTAATGATCTCGCTTGCTGGAGGATATACTTATTACAGAGTTAGTGGAAAAACTTGAGCTGTAAGTTCTGATGGCGCAAACACTGTAGACGAGACAAATGTGTGTATGTGTGTGTGTGTGGCAGGACTCTGATCCAGTTTGGTTAGACTAATCCACATCTCTGCTGCTGATTGCTTTAGACCTGCACTGTAGACATAGATTTGGTTTCAACAATACTCGCAGCTTTACACAAGATTACAGACTCTCTTGGCCGCATATGTTTCTTCTCTGTGTAAAGTGGTCACTTATACAGTGTCAACCCCACAAGTCTCTTGTTATTTCCACCTGTTATTGCCACTTAAATTTGTTATGTCTGGATGGAGACGGTATAAAGACAGTCCAATAAATGTTGTCTCTGCATTTAAAGCTTTGGATCTTGGTAGTGTTGCACTTAAAAGAATCTGTTGTTGAAAGTCACAGAGACATGAAATGTTCAGAACACATAAACAACAGTCCATTCTATAAAGTCTTGTGGCAATAACCTGCGGTGTGACATACTCCAAAAACTGTTTATTCTTTTATCATGTTCATGCATACAATGCTTTTTTGAGCTGGTATTAAAGAAATTGTTTTGATGTCCGTAGACACATTATATGTCACTCTACCTCAATCTAAGAGCAGTGTTGAATGAAACCTTTGTTTGGTGCCGCACACAGCTGGTTGTTGATTAGGAAGTTCCTGTTTTCCGAGCATAAACTCCGACCCAATGGCAGTGCTCGGAGTGGCCCCATAGGGAGCAGAAAGGATGACTGCACATCAGCTCTGAGGGTTATCTTTGAACTTGGAAATTAAAAAGACAAGGTTGTCTGTGGGCTAATTCCAAATGCCATTTTGGTTCCTTTAGGGCATGGTATTTGTAGGGTTGTTCCAAAAGTAAGTGAGCAATAGCATCCCTTCATGAAAGATTCATCTGCAAAGCCATGAGCTAAGTGTACTTAAAACATGATAATTTGATTTATTGATTGACATGATTTATTTGCCACATCATATTTGCTTTGGTATCAAATTAATTTCAGATTGAAAATACATCGATGTATGGCTTTGTATAGGGTGTACCAAATGCACACTGATACAAGCTGCATCTGAATATGTATACTTCTTTAGCAGGAGAAAACTATGAAAGACTAGCAATGTCCAAATAAAAAGAAAAAAGGTTCTTTTAAGAACTGTTCACTGAAATGGTTCTGTGGCATCACTAAGAAAAAAACTCTTTGAAACCTTTATTTTTTTTAGATGTTGTAGTAATAGTAAAAGTAGGACCTAAATCCATCCATCCATCCATCCATCCATCTATCCATGCATCAATCCATCATCCATCCATTCATCCATCCACCTGTCCATCCATCCATCCATCCATCTATCATCTGTCCATCCATCCATCCATCATCCGTCTGTCCAATCATCCATCCATCCATCCACCCATCCGTCATCTGTCCATCCATCAATCCATCCATCCATCCATCCATCCATCCGTCTTCTGTCCATCTATCTATCCATGATCCATCCATCCATCCATCCATCCATCATCCGTCTGTCCAATCATCCATCCATCCATCATCTGTCCATCATCCATCCATCTATCCATCCATCATCTGTCCGTCCATCCGTCCATCCATCATCATCCATATTTAAATTTTTTTAAATTGTATTTATTTTATTATTTATTATTAATAAAAGTATTTTTATTTTTTCATTTTATGTATTTTATTACTTATTATTTATAAAAGTATCCGTCCGTCCGTCCATCGGTCCATCCATCTGTCTATCATCCATCCATCCGTCAATCCATCCATCCATCCATCTATCCATCCATCCATCCATCCATCCGTCATCTGTCCATCTATCCATCCATGCATCAGTCCATCATCCATCAATCCTTCCCTTATCTGTCTGTCCATCCATCCATCCATCCATCATCTGTCCATCCATCCATCAATCCATGCATCCATCCATCCATCCATGCATCAATCAATCCATCCATCCATCTGTCCTTTCATACATCCATCCATCCATATTTTAATTTTTTTAAATTGTATTTATTTTATAATTTATTATTTATAAAAGTATTTTTAATTAAAAAAACATATTTTATTATTTTATTATTCCATAAAAAAAAATCTAACTAAGCTGCAAAAACAACTCGCTGGGGACTTCTGATGTCAGACAGATCAATACATCACACGTGACCATCCACAATCATCAGTGATGCCTATTGGTTGAGCAGAAACTTGACCCCTCCCACCCGCTCATGCTGAGGTTGATTGGAGATGGTGTGTGTCATGTTTATGCCTCCTGAAGCCCGGCTGTATTTGCACAGCACTCTGACAGTATTTACTCAGGACTGCAGGGCTGTAAACAGCTCAGCAACAGAAAGAATGAGAGCCACATCTCTCCTATAGCTCCTCTTCTCAGGTGTTTTTATTAACTGCTGTGATATCATTCACATTTACAACTCTTTATCTGTTCTGACATGGAACACATTTGCTCTTGCTTTTAGCAGCAGTTGAAAAAAAATAATTAGCACAATATATGCAGTTTTCATACTTTTTGTTTGTGTGAGTAGCCTATTTGCTCGTGTGTGTGTGTGTGTGTTTTCACGTGTATGAGCAACTCTTGCTGAGTCAGTAGCAAAGTAACCTGAGAGAAGGTCAGCAGGCCTCTGAGACAGAGCACCAGACATTAATCTCCACACAACATCCTCCAATACACTGTGTCCGTGTGCACCTTCACTGGAAGACAGCAAATTTGCACATGCCGCAAGAGTTTGGTGTTGTTGTGACAAGAGAGATGGGGCTGTTAGCAATGCAATAAAAATAAACCGAGTTTAACTTTATGCAAATGAACAGCAAAGGAGTGACTACCTTCTGGATGTGCAGACAGTGGAGCTCATGTGATCTGCCTCTTGTTAAAGCAGCCACACGTCAGTGTAATTTCAGGATAATTTTAGAAAAATCCTATTTATTTGCCAAATTCCTTTGAAGAACTACCCATGATGCTGAAGACAGATCTACCGATCAGAGCACTGCTAAAACATCTACTGTATTATATAATGAAATATTGGCTATGTATATTTCAATCATGACAAATCTCTGAATAGTTTTAGCATGTAATTGAATATGACAATGTGAATGTGTTTGGCTGACTAGATCTGCTACGATGCTGCTGCTGATGATTATTGCTGCAGCTGCTGCAGAGCAAGTATGGACTTGCTACTGCTAATAGATACACAGAAACACTGCGGTGAGCCTGTAAGATATGCTGCTACTGCATAAATAGACATACTGTATGTAAATCGTGTAGCAGATCTAAGCAGGTGGAGCTGGGGGAGGTGGAGGGTTTCAGAGGAACTCTAATAGCGTGCTGCAAGACTAGTTTACAGCAAACACTGAACCAGACCATTTAAAAGTTGAGTGAACTCATTGGCTGCAGGATTCATAAGGATAGAGTTTATATATATATATATACACAGGGCTTGACATTAACACCTGCCAAATGCAGGTGGATTTCAGCAGTGGTTTGTAACAGTCACTCCAACTAGTCACTTTTGCAGGTTGAATTTTATATGTGATATATGGATTTTTCATTTGTAGTCTTTTATAAAGGCATCTGCAATAATAAACTAGGTGCAATGTAGTGTTGATACACATCGACACTGAAATATACTCATTTTCATCAGTATATATATATATATATATATATATAATTTTTTTTTCTGAAATTAATGGAAAGAATACATCTATAACCTTCTAGAAGCTTAAAATATCTCTGGAAAAGTCACTTGATAACATTATAACTATGATTGAATTACGTCAGAAGACTTGGAATATAGTGCATGTGTCAAATGGACTCTGGATTTTTTGTTTGTTTGTTTGTTTTATAGATTTTTCCAAAAAATAAAAAAAATAATATTTTGGTGAACTATTTATTTAACAGTAAAACCTCCAACAGCCTCTTAACGGCGCAATATGTAAGATTTATGTCCCTTAGAGGTCACTTGAGGCCTATTCAAAACAAAGGCGTAGCTTGATGACGCCAAGTTTGAGAGCGGAATCTTGGGAACATGTGGTCTTCACCTCACAGCCGGTGGAAATAATCGGGATAGGACAATCATGTTCATGGATGCGATTATTAACGTTACTGTAGTATGAAGCAGAGCAGGACCGAGTGTTGTGGGAGCTGAACGAGACTGCTGGAGCGATTGCGCAACACATGCCTAATTTTTATTATTCTCAGCAGAACTTTTATTATGCCACAGACGCCGGCGCCGCTTCCGCTTTTCCGGTCATGAGTATGAGGTAACACAGCGCTGTTTATCATATTAGATACATTTGAATGTGTTGAAAATTATGTTATAGCGTTATTCTGTGCGTTCGCTCTGCGGCTGCTGTGAGACACTGTTGCACACTGCAGTAAGATAGATTGATTTTAGAATATCATATTAAATGCTGGATGGCTTGTGTTGATAAATGGCATGGAATTAATTTTAAAATGTATTGAATGATGGAGAAAATGCTGTATTACTGTTACTAAAAATAAAGCTGCATCTGATTATGCTATGTTAGCTACTTCACAAAATAGTGTTTTTCTCTGAGGCACTCTGAGTACTCGCAAAAAATCAAGAAAATTTGATTTAAACAATAAGACTAAACGTGTTGAGCTATATAACAAAACTTTGTTTTCTGTCTATAAATATATAAAAACAGTTGTTCTCTTGTCTATTAAAACATGTAATATATTAAAGCATCTTTGGTGTTTCCATGGTTTCTACAGAATAAAACCGGAAACCGAGGATAACACAGGTATGACGCAATTGACAGGCGACTACTCACAAGTCCCGGAGCCTTGGTTAAAACTGCAATTTTCTCACGATTTACAAATAGTTGGAAACATTTGGGATATTCTAAGTACTCAAGTGAACAAAATATATAACACTGGCCTAGTGGTTTTTGGATATTTCACTGCAAAATTCTTACTTATTGCACCTTTGATTACACCCACGTTTAATGCAATATATCTGGATCATACATGTAGTTTAAAAAAAGCCCAGAATTGTTTGATCATTTAACACATTCCCTCTTATTTGTGGTGACTGATGATGTCATGGTTGTCATGGTAACAGCAGCTAAATGTCGCCACACAAGGGCCTTTTAACATGCACGCAGAGGCCTAGTCACATTGGAGGAGTTCTGGAATTCATCCAAGCTATTATTCCTTCTATCCCTATGAATTCCATATCTTCAGTCAGCGCTCACAGAGTCACTGCGAGCGATTGTGCCACGCGGCTCAGATACACCCACCACATCTGCTCAAAGAGAGCACTTAGATCTGCTCAATAGCTCATTGTGAGATGCTTCACCAATCCTTCCGCTTGTTTCTCCCCCTTTCCCTAGATCTCTCTCCTGAGTTTTCATGTTGGTTTTAGTCTTGTTCTCCCTCTTGCCTGTATTTGTTCTGTCCTGGGTCAGAAATCAACCAGAGCCAATGCAGGTCAAAAATTCCACTGAAAATGACAGAAATACCCAAGATATTTAAAAAGGCCCTTTTGTGAATTCATCAGAATTCCTCATTTAGGCTTATCTAACAGATACAGTAACAGCTTTGACCTGCACCTTTATGGGTTTATTCAGTGCTAACAGTCAAATAACTGAAAACACTGAGGTAAACACTGCCAACTACTCCAAAACTTGAAACAACAATTACACCAAGAATTTCTGTGGTAGTCGAGCCGTATAATCTACACAAACAAAAGGGACTGTAATTATTTTAATTTTAACATGTATTATGTATCAACAACTGTATTTGACAAAGTATTTGACATAAAACGATGACATTCTGTGTGGTGTTTGGCTGTAGTTATTGAGCCAAATGCAAGACCATGTGATTCTTGATTGGCTTTAGTAGGTGTTGTCCTGCTCCATTATTAAAGCAGTCTTTCCACTCAAGAGGTGAAATAATAAACTGTATATTGCAGAAATGCGAAAGGCTTCTCTCTTTCAGTGACAGTGAATGCAACCATTAATCTTCATAATCCATATACATAGCATTCTGTGATGTGATTACAAAACCCACTAAGGTTCAACCCTTGACAAAAAGAAATGCCTGAAACATCTTTTCACTCCTGATAAAGAAAAACTCTCCAGGCTGCAAAAATTGGCTCTTAAAGCATTAGTTCACCCAAAAATGAAAAGATCTAATAATTTACTCACCTTCAAGCCATCCCTGTATATGACTTTCTTCTTTCAGACGAACACAATTAGAGTTATATTAAAAATATCCTGGCTCTTCCAAGCTTTATAATGGAAGTGAATGGTAACCGAGATTTTGAAGCCCAAAAAAGCGCATCCATCCATCATAAAAGTAATCCATACGGCTAAAATAAAGGCCTTCTGAAGCGAAACAATGTTTTTTTTGTAAGAAAAATATCCATATTTATAACTTTATAAACTATAATCACTGGCTTCCTGTAACAGCCATACGCGAGTCTAGTTCCGGCGAGGAAGAGTGGCCTCTGACCCGACGTATGATGTTTTGACGAATACGAAAGCACAGGGGATAGAGAATTGGAAGTCTAAAAGGAGAATTTTTTAAGAGATATGTCGGAGGATGTCGATAATAGAAAAGAGGAGCTTGAGTTTGTTGCCCAGTCCTATTTGTTTGAACCGCGAGAGGCGTCTATTCTCACCTAAACTTACGATTCTTCTACATCCTACGTCATGCGTCGGGTCAGAGGTCACTTTTCTGCTGGAACTCGACTCGTGTACGGCTGCTACCTGGAAGCCAGTGATTATAGTTTATGAAGTTAGAAATATGGATATTTTTCTTACAAAAACGTATCACTTCACTTCAGAAGGCCTTTATTAACCCCCTGGAGTCGTATAGATTACTTTTATGATGGATGGATGGATGCGCTTTTTTGGGCTTCAAAATCTCGGTTACCATTCACAACCATTATAAAGGTTAGAAGAGCCAGGATATTTTTAATATAACTCTGATTGTGTTCGTCTGAAAGAAAATAGTCATACACACCTATGGCTTGAGGGTGAGTAAATTATGAGATAATTTTTATTTTTCGGTGAACTAACCCTTTAATGAAAAAGTTTTGGGACACCTATCACTCTCCTCTGGCTGTGATGAATGATCTGTCACTATCATATTCTCTCTCTTATTCGTCGTAGATTAGTGTGGCGGCAGATGGGGTTACTGCCCAACTGAGACACACAGGTGGCTCATTCTGAGCTCTAATGAGTGAGAGAGTTGGTGAGGACACAGACACACACACACACACACACACACAGGAAGCTCCATGCAACAGCAGCCTCACACACGAGCCACAGAATGAGCGATGTCCCTGCGGTGTGTGTTGGGTTTGGAGGGGTAAAGAGGAGAGCGCTGTGTTTCCATAAAACTGCTGCTCAGTGTGAAGTGTAAAATAGGGTCAGCTGTTGCCAAACCCAGAGCGCTGCCTGCCAAAATCACTAAACGCGTCCAAACCGTTTGTCTTCTACAGATCCCGAGTAACACTCACAACCGCCGTCTCAGACAGAACTGTTGCTGATACATACATATTGTGGGCTATCTTGGATCAATAAAGATTCACAGAGGATTTTTTGTTGTTATTAATTATTTTTTAGTAACAATATGTAGAGAACGGGTAACAATTTCAAATGATTAGGAGAAAAACCTTGTAACTCCTGACTAGTCAGAAAAAATCCAATTGTTTTAAATGGATCAGTTTATTGAACCTTTAGACAAAGAAGTTTGCATACTGTATTTTTTTGTTGTAGAATATCATATTTGATGCATCAGGCTTTTATGGCTCATATAGAATGATATATGAGAATATGGAGCTCATGCATTCGCGAAGGGGAAAAAAACACCAAATTGTTATTCAGAGGCCCAAACTGAACAAAAACATGCAATTTGGTGCAGATGCTGATATTTATATGGCCAAAAAGTATGACATTCTGATAGCTTGTAATGTAAATCAATAAGATCTTTATAACAGTATAGCAGATACTAACATTAAATGCCTATACATATCAGTTGTCTCTCTATATTCCCCAATAATATAATCATAAGTTGATTATTTAGAGGCCTTAGCGTATCAAATTGCACAATTTTCATATCAAATATAAAGTAGGTTTTATAGGGTTAAACAATCACAACTGATTTGAATGCTCAGAGATGAAAAAGCAATCAGATCCATTTCCATTCAAGCTAATTTGGGAATCCTACAGGACTGAATAGAACAGGAACTTAACAAGCTTATTGTAGAACACAGTTATTTTCCTAAAATGAAGGATGATTCAACTGTTAAAAATTAAAGTATGTTACTAGCACTTCCTAATATAATGGTTACTGTTTATTTGATGAGATATGCTTTTAATTCTTGCATAAGTAGAGATGTTATAAAGTGTTGAAAATTAATGTACATACATAATTGCACATTATTACAGCATAAAATTCTTATTCTTTCCATAAATATTATAAATATTGTATGATAAAAATTTAATTTTAAATGATTTTTATCTGATTTTAACTGAAGTCTTTTGTTGTTTTCTGGTTGTTGTGCTATGAAAGGAATTTTGTACTATGAAGTTTTGTTTATTATTATAAGTATAATTATAAAGTATAATTGTAAAGTTATAAGTATAATGTTTCTTACAGTGAAAATATTTTGGAAGACCTGAAAACAGATGAACTGTGTTTTAATAAATTATATAAATAATGAAAAAAATTATATTCATTCATTCCTATCAGTTTTAACACACACACACACACACACACACACACACATTAGTGCGGGCTGAGTGGGTGATTGGAGCAGCTGAGGTCTCCGCTCTGATTTACTGTGTTCTTCTGAAGGACTTAATGACTACAGTGGCTGACAGCTCTTAACCCTTTGAGACTCTGAGGATAATGTAATGTGATCCGCCGTCCCCTTTTGGGCAGCTCACACACACATGCACATTTGTTAAATTGAGCCCTGACTCACACCACCTGTACACTGTCTTAAGGCCGTTGAGGGAGACCATTGTGCCCTCTCACATTTCTCACGTCCACACTGCCACCACCTGACCACTGCTCTAACTGCACATGATGACATTTACGGGAATATTTCAGCAAAAAAATGAAAATTCTGTCATCATTTACTCACCCTCATGTCGTTCCAAACCTGTATGTATTTCTTTCTTCTGCAGAACTCAAAGAAGTCCATTAGGGTTTAAACTATTTTGAACAATTCTGAATTCATTGTATGAAAACACTGAGATTTTTTTTATTTTGATATATCTCTTTGATATTTTTGTTTTTGAAAGATGTCTCTTATGCTCATCAAGGCTGCATTTATTTAATCAAAAATAAAACAGTAAAACAGTAATATTATGTTCCAAATGTCCTGGCCTACTTCACCCAAGGGCACAGGCACATTAGCATAACCTGATATTGCTGAGTTCAACATGTTCCTGGGTCAACATTTTTGTTGATCCTGGAACAACATTCAAATCAACCAATCAGATTTGAGGGACAAGTTTACAGATTATGTCAAGTTTAGGCTTAAAATCATGAATTGGTGTTTCTACATCAGTGTAATTCATATATTATTCATATCATTTCCCTCTGATTTTTGGGATAACTTATGGGTAGGGTTAGGTTTAGGGGTAGGAATAGGTTTAAGACTAGAATGTTGTTCCAGGATCAACAAAATATGTTGACCCAGGAACGCATCTAACTCAGCAATATCAGGATGTGCGGCACATTATGGGGCAACAAGTATATGCATGTGCTAATATAATGGCCTACTTGACTCACACTATATTTACTTTTCTTTTTGTGCTAATAATGTACAAATAATTGAAACTCAGTTGATTCTGGTCTTTAAAATATTATCTTTTGCTTTTACTGTGTATATGGTATAGCAGTGGGCCAGTGGACATATTCTGGTAAGGTTCTCTCAAAGTAATGAACAAACATTCTCTCATTAACATTAATAGAATGTTTGTTCAGCGTTATCTGGTCTTAAATAATGTTCTCAAAAGGTTAGCACAAAAATATTATTTATACATTGTTTGTAGAAGGTTTTTTTTACGTCTTCATAATGTCGGGAGAAAACGTTCTCAGAACAATATTCTTGGAACATCCTTTAAACATTTAGAATGACAACTAACTTCAAATGAATAAGGTTGTGTGTGCTGTTTTAAAAGAGCATGCTTGGAAAGTCTGAACGTTTTGTAGCTTATTGTTCCTAACTTTTCTCTTAATAATTAAATCTCTTTATTAAACACTTTCAAATTTTTAATCAATGTTAAACAATGTTTCATCACTACATATTGTCATTAGTTTTTAATGAATTTTCTCATAATGTCGGCAGAAAACATTATCGGAACATCATTCTCCAAACATGTTAATGAGTAAAATCACTGAAGAAAAGAGGAGCAAACATTTGAAGTCACCATTATGATGATCAGTGTTACCTGTAGTTTGGCTCTTGACCCTTGATAGCTTTAACATGTGTGTTCAGAAAACACTTTTACTACGGCAGAAGATTTTGACACAGAATAACATCAGATGATGTTGACATCATCGTGAAGTGGTCTGATTCACTGATCACATCTGAAGTCTAATCACTGATCAGAAGTGTGTTTTGTTAGTAATTGATTTAAATATTGTGCTACTAATCATGTGATACTATTGTGTAAATCAGATTTTCTGAAAACATGTTTTGAGCAGGAAGTAAATATCAACAGTGTTATTTAGAGACTCATCGACATCAACAGTCAGCATATGAAACTCAACAATGGTGACATGCTTCATGCCAGTGCACAAATCTCATTCATGGCTCCCAGCATGCATTGCGGCATGAATAAATTATGCAGCTGGATTCTTTTACTATTTATATTTGAATATTTTTTTAAATTGTCACCATTGCTGAGGTTTGAATTATGAGAGTTGAGGATGTCTAAGTGTGTCTCAACTATTACACAAGAGGTTGTGCCAATGGCTGAATTTATTACTTTTTTCATGAATGTTTCAACTCCATTATTATTTAAGTCAGTCACGAAAATAAAGAAAAAGCAGTTTAAACCACTTTAATGCAGTCATTTGACTGCCATTAAAACAGACATGTTGATTTGCCTTTTCATCAATCTCTTTATCAAGGCAGAACCACTTTCTGAAAACATCTGCAATTGCTGAAAGAGAAATAAATAAAAGTCAAGGATTAAGAGCCCAACTAAAGCAAACAATGATCACCGTAATGGTGACCTCGAACTAAACATTTTCCATAAAACATCAACATCTAAACCTCTGTTAATTCTCAATAGGAACTTATGTAGACATACAGAAATAAAGTCAGTCTGGTTAGTAAGAAGTGAAGTTGTTAATGCTGTTAATCCTCTGCTGAGATCTTGAGAGATTTAATGTCTTTTATCATCAGTTGATTTCATCTAAGGCTGTGACTGGAAGTCAGTTGTAGTTTCTGTTCTTGTTGTTTCTCTTTCCTTCAGTGGCTACATGTACATGCAACCAAATAATCTGTAAGTAATCGGATTGACGGCTCAATTGGACTGAAAAGCTTTCATGTAAACACCTTAATCGATCTGACTGAGCTTGATCTGAATGAAATTTCGATCGTATTGGACGGTTTATTCCTTTTCTAATCCGATCGAGATGGCATGTAAACACTGTAAAGAACTGCACATGTGCGATAATGTAGAAATGGCTACATGACGTATGACGACTTTCACTCATCGTCGGTGAAGTGGAGCAGGACAACGTCGCACAAGTCCTTGTTTCATACACTCATCCACAGACGACTGGTTTTGGCCACAAGGGAGTGACATTTTTACTGCGTGATAAGCAGCACGGCACAACGGTTCATTGTTTCCAAATTATGACCAGAAATGGATAAATATTAAGTCTGAACTAATGTAGGAGAATGGTTATTATGCGCAAAAAGCTGGAAATTCTGTATATTTGTGCAGGGTGAGCATGTCAAAAAATTCATTCTGATTAAAAGCTTGTGTCATTTAAACGCGCACATCAACCCGATCACTTTATTTAGCATTCATGTAAACACTACGTTCGGATTCATCAATCGGAATTAATTCATTCAGTGTGCATGTAAACATAGCCTGTTAACTGCTTGTTAACAGCAGGCGTTCATAAGTTTCAGGATCATACCAACCTTTAAATGACATTCAATTAACATTAAGGAAACTAGACATTTTTATGTTCTTGGAATGTTACAAATCAACATTCCTATAATGTTGAGTTGTTAATAAAAACTAAGTTGAAAGAATGTATCAGGAACATCATACTAACCTTAAAAATCATTCCTCTAACATTAAGAAAACTGGACATTTTAACATTTCCATTTTGAATCCAGTTGTCATCGTAAAAGAACTTATTAACCAGTCTTCACATACTTTATCCAATGAAGATATTTACTCTTCAATCATTTTGGTCAATAGCTAAGAGGAAAACATTCTAGCACAACTGTAAATGAAGCTTGTTTATCTCAAAAGACCGAAGACGACTGATATGAAATTTCAAAGATAAGAAAATTATTTTACATGTCTGTTTTTTAATTAATCTTTTTTGTAAAATGGCAAAACTCTTGTTGCCACTCCAGAAGCTCAATGTAAAGGGAACATGATGAAAGGGGGCTGATGTCTTTCAGAGCTGACTGCATCCCAAAGGGCTTAACGCCTCAGCAGTGACCAATCAGAGCTCTTCGCCCTGAGCTGAGCATGTTATTCTTTCTCAGGGGTCAGAGGTCGCGCTTTCTGTTTGCACCTTCACGATGCTCATATCCTCTTGCTGTCTCTGTCCCTCATTTTTCTCAAACTTTTGCTCTTCTCTTTCCGTGCACAGCTGCACAAACAGGAAGGGACTGAGTCAAACAATCAGCTTAGGGATTAAACTTGCCCTTATTAACCTTTAAACTTTCATGCGGCTATTTCTAATCTAAGCCTGCAGATGCTCAGTTACACAATGTTTATGTGAAATGGAACCTGCAACTATTAACCAAATTGATCTTTAACACACTGGTTCTCAACTGGTTTTCTACATTGTACGTTGGACATCAAGTGGTGATCCAACACATAAAGTTTATCATTTAAAAGTAAAAAGAAAATCATTAAAGTTGAATATTGACACATATTAATAATCAATGCAGACAATCATTCACTGCACAAAACACATTGTGACACAAATGTTCATTCTCATTGCATGTGAACCTGTTTTTAAAGGTGAAGGGTGTCATTTTACAAGATGTTTGTATAGAAATATTAATATGATTGCTCTACCAAGCTTCACATTTCTGCTTTTACCTTGTTCCTTTGGCCTCCATTGTAAGTGAATTACTGTAAACATGATTTTCATTTATTTTACAAACTAAAGGACAAGTCAACCTTATTTTCTATGATAACTGGCAGCATGTCACAGATGCTTTTATGAAAGATGATGGAACTTGACTTGAATTGAACCCAAAGCCTTCCTTTAACTCAAAACTAGAAGTCAGTTGATTTTGTCCCCTGACTCGGCCCCAACTTGAATGCAATCAAAGACAGCTGGAATCATCTGTTAAATGGCTTTTATTGGAAAGATGATGGATCCCTAGAGCACATAAATTAGAATTACACTGGCTGTGGGAGAATGAAGCATATTCTGGTTGAAACACATGCCAAACCATTGTGCCCAGCTGCCAGAAGGAAAGCCTGCCAAACACGTTTGTAAACCTCCAAGAGACAGACAGCCCTAAAGAGAGACATGAGAGCAGAATCAGCCATGGCACTTTTCTGAACAAATGTGCACTGTATTGACAAAGCGCTTTGCTAACATTCCTTTCCATCTCCAACTGAATGGAGCCATACATTCACCTTAATACCAGAAATTCACATCGTCCTTATGGGTGTAAATTATATACATGAATTAAAAGGGACAACAGTATTTAAAGGAATCGTCCAAACATGAAAAAGTTTAAATACATTACAATATATTGAATAATACACAAGGAATTTCTGTTTTTCATATATTGAAAAATATGTGATAATATATTTACTGTTACACTAATATGTATTCACAAGTTTACAAGGACAGTTGTGTTGGTATTAAGGGTGCATGTTAAAATCATACAAAGTCTAACTGGTCAAACACAAATATGTCAAACCAAGGCAATATTTTTATAGTGTGCGGAAATTGATTGCCTTTCATTTCTCAAGCATGATTTACTCAAAATTGTAAGTTGTTCATATAAAGACATACTCAAGAGTGTTGGGACAATGATAGATTGTTTTGTTTAAAGTCGCCATTATGGTGATCAGTGCTTGCTTTAGTTGGGCTTTATTCTTGACTTTTTAATGTTGGGTTTTCTCTGGCTGCTGTAACTGTGTTTGTAAGGCACATTTGCTATGGCAAGGGAAGCCAAGGAAAATATTGGGGATGACCTGTTTTTTATTTACTGATGATGACATCTGTCACGGTATGTGACCATAGGAGGAAGAAGGCAGGAGAAGCGGGTTTCAAATAGAACTCAAAGGTTTAATGATAAATCAAAGAGCAGGTAAACACATCCAAAAACAACAGGCAGTGACTGAACAACGGAGGGAGGTGAGTGGTGTGCTTAAAATTCTGGTGTGATGAGGTGCTGATGGGGAACAGGTGTGTGTGATTTTCTTTATGGTGGAGTGGGTGCAGGTGAGGGCCAGGGAGGATGATGGGAAATGGAGTCCAAGACAGACGGAGACTGTGACCACATCATTGTGTAACCTGATTTACAGAAGGTTTATTACTGATCAAAAGTGTGTTAGATCTCAATAAACACTTTTAAATATTGCTCTACCAATCCTTTAATACTGTGGCAAGTGAGCCAAAAATATTGTGGTAATATTATATGTATATATATATATATACATACATACAACCCAAATTCTTGAAATGTTGGGATGTTTTTTTAAATTCGAATAAAATTAAAACTCAAAGACTTTTAAATCACATGAGCCAATATTTTATTCACAATAGAACATAGATAACATAACAAAAGTTTAAACAGAAAAATGTTACACTTTTATCCACTAAATGAGCTTATTTCATATTTGATGCCTGCTACAAGTTTTAAAAAAAGTTGGCACAGGGACAACAAATGGCTGAAAAAGCAAGACTTTTTGAAAAGATTCAGCTGGGAGAACATCTAGCAACTAATTAAGTTAATTAATATCAGGTCTGTAACATGATTTAGCTATAAAAGGGATGTCTTAGAGAGGGTATAGGCTGTCCAATCTGTGAAAGAGAGCGTAAAAAGATTGTGGAATACTTTAAAAACAGTGTTTCTCAACGTCAAATTGCAAAGGCTTTGCAAATCTCATCATCTACGGTGCATACATCAAAAGTTTTAGAGAAACTGGAGTAATCTCTGTGTGTAAGGGACAAGGCTGAAGACCTTTATTGGATGCCCGTGGTCTTCGGGCCCTTAGACGACACTGCATCACTCATCGGCATGATTGTGTCAATTACATTACTAAATGGGCCCAGGAATAGGTCCAGAAGTGGCAGCTTGTCCTGTGGGCCAAGGCTCATTTAAAATGGACTTCAAAGTGGAAAAGTATTCTATGGTCAGACGAGTCCAAATTTGACATTCTTGTTGGAAAGCACTATTAATGCTGAAAGGTATATAAAGGTTTTAGAGCAACATATTCTCCCCTCCAGACGATGTCTATTTCAGGGAAGGCCTTGAGTATTTCAGCAAGATAATGCAAAACCACATACTGCAGCTATTACAACAGCACGGCTTCGTCGTAGAAGATTCCTGGTGCTGAATTGACCTGCCTGCAGTCCAGATCTTTCACCAAAAAATATGTGAAAGACAACCACTAACTCTTCAGCAGCTGGAAACCTATATCAGGCAAGAATGGGACCAAATTTCAATACCAAAACTTCAGAAACTCATAACCTTGATGCCCAGACGTCTTCACACTGTTTTGAAAAGAAGAGGAGATGCTACACCATGGTAAAAATGCCCCCGTCCCAACTATTTTGAGGCCTGTAGCAGGAATCAAATTTGAAATGAGCTCATTTGGTGCATAAAATTGTACAATTTCTCAGTTTAAACATTTGTTATGTTATCTATGTTCTATTGCGAATAAATTCTTGGCCTGTGTTAATTTAAAGTCTTTTAGTTTAATTTTTTTCAAATTTAAAAAATGTCCCAACATTTCTGGAATTCGCGTTGTGTATAAATATATATATATATATATATGTAGATTAACATGCGCAAAACACCAACATCAGCTTCATGTTACAATGCATTCTTGTGACCATAGTTGAGTTTTTTTCTATGATGGCTTCCATCATGCATTGCAGCAGGAAGCACGTCACCTAGTGATGGGAGAAACTAAGCTTTTTAAAGCTTCGAATCAATTGAACCAATTGCTTTGCAAAATGATTCATTGTTTCGAAGCATTTCGAAGTGGTCCCTGCTGGTCAGAACATGCATAAAAACACCTTTTACAAACCTATTGCAAATGTTTTATTACTGAAATAACATGACTTTGGCGGTTTGAAACACGCTCCGAATCACTGATTCGAAACAAAAGATTCATAAAGGTTTCGAAGCTTCATGAAGCAGTGTTTCAAAATCACCCATCACGAGATTAATACAATTTAAATGATGTAAATGATGAGAGAATTTAAATTTTTTGGATGTACAAACCCTTTACAGTTTTTTTTATTCACTTTGTTACTACCAAACTGATCACACTTAACACAGCTAATCATTCTTTCAAAACCTGATCTCATGCTTTCATTCTAGCTGTACATATTTTCATTTTACATAATCACTGTTTCAAACACAAGATCGTTACAATTTGCCATGAGAACATTTGGTTTAATCACCGAAACACAACAGTATGATCTTCTTTCAGTTTAGTACTTTTAACAATCAGTTCATATAGAAAACAATGCTAGATACATGTTTCAAATCACCCTTGTTGCTAAAATAATAATTACAGTAACACAGGCTACAGATGCCACATTAGAAAATACACTTACATAACCTAAATAACATAATTGCCATAACATTTTGTAACACATCTATTCAGTGTGTTATCAACAGGTATGATGAAGGAACATAGTGGTTATAATCTAAGATGAATCACTTATAATGTGCAACATATTTTTGCAACATATCCAGGAAAAACATTTCTGTCTAAAAATGTAATCCTAACCATATCCCTACCCCTAAACCTTACCCTACCACTAAGTCCCTTGAAATCAGAGGGAAATGATAGGTGAATAACACTGATGTAGAAGTACCTAACACTGGTTTTAATTCTAAACTTGACATAACTGTAAACCTTTCCCTTAAATCTGATTAAATGATTGGAATGTTGTTCCAGGATCAACAAAGATGTTGCACTTGGTGAAATCATATGACCACTTTACGTCCCTATAGTGCATCAGTTTTATGTACTAATTTATATGTTTGGTATCTGTTTTTATACATTTTTGAGCTTGTCCTAACACAATTTGGAAAAAAGTATTGTAAACATTCAGCAACACATCTCAATCTGTGTTTCATGGAAGAAATAAGTACAAATTTGCAATGTCATAAGGATCAATGATGGCAGCAATTCTTATTTTTAGGTGAAATATCCGTTTAGTAACAGTAGTGAACACAATATAAAGAAAAATGCTTTCCATGATGTTTACTGGTGTGTAACACCTTTTTAACATTTATCCTTCCTTATTCACCCCACTTTACTCACGCACATTAATTTTACTTCATTGCACTTGTTCAGGAACACTGGCCATGCGTTTGTCAGCAATTTCCTTCGGGGTGCCCATCAGAGCTCTGATCCTGGTCCAGCCATGGTGGATAAAAATTGCCCACAGTGTGACGAGCCTACCATATTTATCATCAAGTGTGTAAATCAATCGTTTTTTTACCACCTCTGTGTGTGGGAACGCAGTAAAAGTCGGCACAAGAGAGAAACGCATCCGGTGCGGTCGAGTGGAATTTATAGTGCCTCATTGGATTGTGGGAAGGCTCTTGGACACCAGACTCCAGCAGAGACCTTGAGAAGGGGGACGGAAAGAAAGTATATTTTCACTCTGTCTGCCTCCCCTCCTTTTTCTTCCTTTTCTCCATCATGCAACTCATTTAACTTTTTAAATTTATTGGCAATTGTTTGTCTCAAGGGTTGATTTTTATTGAAACATTTTGGTATATTTTGTTATTTTTGTCATATTTGCTAAACTGCTTTGAAAGCATTTAACAAGTTGACCAATCAACAAGGACAAAAGGGCCAATAGCTGGACAAACCCCAAGCATTTTGTTTTATACAAACAGGAAAGGGGAAATTGGAAGGGACTGTAGGCGGCATTATTATATAGCTTTGAACAGGTGACATTTACAGTGGCTTGTTCTAATGACTGCCATGACTTTGTTTGCCAGAAGCGCCTATTAGAACAGGTGAAGCGTGACACAGAACAGCCAGACTGCAGCAGTGTGTGTGTGTGTGTGTGTTTGTGGATACACAGCACACTCATACTGTATATGGATTTCTGTAGCTTTATGATGGAGGAAGTGTTGGTGGCGCACTATGCATGCTGAGTAAAATGAGGGGTTTAGTCCAGTCTGAATGAGGCACAGCGATCCACCTCAGTCTACATACAGTACATGCTGCTTTAACAAACACTGTGTCTCTCTGCGTTATAGATGTGTGTATTAGTCTCCAGTGCATCTGTGAGATGATCTGTGCTCTTTACAGCTGGAGAGATTTTTTATTTCACAGTCAGGGTGTACGCTCGATTTGAGAAGCTACACCCTATATGAGCTGATATCAGCGGACTGGCTTGTTAAAAATCACTAAAATATATAAAGTGATAAAAAATGTTAATGTCGATAACTACATGCACAACTTGCAGAGTATCAATGTTACAAAGCACTGCAGTGATGATGTATTTTTGTTGGTCAATCCATAAGTCAGCATCACACTAGTTTCCGATTCCAGTTGCTTTTCTATTATTGCAGAAAATGTTTTGTTCATCATGAAAATCTTCAATAATTAAACACACCTTTTATTAATTTTGAATGCCGAGTTATAATAGATTCTAAGAGAATTTAGCAACTGCCTAGTTCGAGACAAGTAAAAGCTTTTTTTTTTTTTTCAAATGTCATTGAATAAAATGTGAAAATATCTTGAGCTTGTGTTCACCACAGACATTATTTAAAGCATTTAACCTAAAATACATTAAAAAAACCCACTGACTTCAGGACGATGGAACTAAGTGCTAAAATGCAACTCGTTTCCAGGTTTTGGACTAAAAAAATACGTCAGTCCTGCAGCACTTTATTAGTTATAATAAAACTGTGGTAAAATGTACGTATTTTCTGCAAAACTGAACTTAAACAAAGCAAAAGCTGGTAACACTTTACAATAAGGTTCATTAGTTAAACATTAGTTAATGTGTTAACTAACATGAACTAACCATGAGCAATACATTTGTTACTGTATTTACTAATCTTCATTAACGTTAGTTAATAAAAATACAGCTGTCATAGTTTGTTCATGTTAGTTCACAGTACATGAACTAATGTTAACTATACAACTCTTGATTTTAATAATGTATTAGTAAATGCTGAAATAAACATTAACAAAGATTAATAAATGCTGTATAAGTGCAGTTCATTATTAGTTCATGTTAAATAATGTAGTTCACTAATGTTAACTAATATTGTATTCTAACTAATACAGGATTGGTAGAGCAATATTTAAAAGTGTTTAGTGACCTAACACAATTTTGATCAGTAATAAACCTTGGGATGAGATCTGTAAATAATGTGTATAGTGTTACTGAAAAAAGAGATCCTAAATATTTATTTATGATTTGACTGTAGTAAAGTACACATCTGCTTTGCTGTTAACTCATTTGCCCTTAAGATTCACCCCAAAAATACACTTTCTTTCATTATTTACAGTTTGAAGACATTTCAAATGCAAAACGATGATTTTAAGAATGTTCCACACAGAATTCATTGTGATCTTTTCTATCAAGCTCCAAAAACAAATAATATATATATACAGTGGGTACGGAAAGTATTCAGACCCCCTTAAATTTTTCACTCTTTGTTATATTGCAGCCATTTGCTAATATCATATAAGTTCTTTTTTTTTCCTCATTAATGACAGAAAAACACAGAATTGTTGACATTTTTGCAGATTTATTAAAAAAGAAAAACTGAAATATCACATGGTCCTAAGTCTTCAGACCCTTTGCTCAGTATTTAGTAGAAGCACTCTTTTGATCTAATACAGCCATGAGTCTTTTTGGGAAAGATGCAACAAGTTTTTCACACCTGGATTTGGGGATCCTCTGCCATTCCTCCTTGCAGATCCTCTCCAGTTCTGTCAGGTTGGATGGTAAACGTTGGTGGACAGCCATTTTTAGGTCTTTCCAGAGATGCTCAATTGGGTTTAAGTCAGGGCTCTGGCTGGGCAATTCAGGAACAGTCACAGAGTTGTTGTGAATACTCATTCTATCCAGTAGTCCAAATCTTCCCCTGCCTTTCTCACTTATATATTATTATAAAAAAATAACACTTGATATTGTAGAATAAATATATACACAAATGTAACAGTGTGGTTGAGTTTGATCTTTAACAGATACACTGGCCCTTTAAATGAGTCTTGCTGTGAGTTTGGCAGCCTAATGGATGCAAGTCTGTGGTGCTAATGGATGGCAACCTGAAAAATGGCCTGATCTGAAAGGTCCAGGACAGCTCTAAATGAAGCGGCTGC
Source organism: Anabarilius grahami (assembly GCA_003731715.1). NCBI lineage: Eukaryota > Metazoa > Chordata > Actinopteri > Cypriniformes > Xenocyprididae > Anabarilius > Anabarilius grahami. The sequence goes on from RJVU01042551.1 coordinate 6,494,213, forward strand.
GTTATGCACATTTATCCGTGTCCTGGTCAAAGGGAGAACCTTTGAGAACTTACCTGATCAAATCTCTAGAGCTCTCTCCCACACTCAGTGTCTGCCTCTGTTTATAAAAATGTGTGTGTTTCTCTATGGCTTCTAACTTAGGAAACATCAGAATTAGACAAAACTGTTCTGATATATCATACATAATTATTTAATTGCACAATTATGCCATTCAGATTTCCTGAATTTGAACCATGTATTTTTATGAGTCATGATCCTGCTGAAGTGTGTTGCAAATGATAAACACTACAAACTGTTATTAATTCAACTAAATTATTGCTGTTTTTTTATGTAGGTTACTCAAAAAAAATCTGCTCTTACTTACAGGTATGATTGGTCTTTTAAGGAAAAGCTTGAATATAGGCTATGTTGGTCTGTATCAATATCTTGATATAGGATTAATCATACTGTATATCAGTGTAATGGCAAACAGATATAAAATGTATTCCTCACATGTTTGTGACTTTTAGCACCTGAGTAAACAAATAAAAGTGTCATTTGATGTAATTTCATCTGCCAGTGACATTTACTAGCATTGCTACAGAAAGGGCTCGTAACACAGCAGTAACTCAAAGCAAGCGTCCCGTCACAGGAGGCTGTGTGTCTGGGTGTGTTGATTAAAAGTCATTCATAAAGAGCAGAAGAGGTCATAATGGAATAAGAGTGGACATCCTGTTTCCTTGATGCAATCAAAAACTGAACAGAAGAATGATTGTTTTGGGTGAACGGTCCCATTCATGTCTGCTCTGAATATTTATTCCATGTGATCCTTTTCAAATGCTTTACACCCAAGTTAATATGAGTTTCAAGACTCCCTGTTCTAAATCTCTCATCATCAATATTAAATTGGATTGTATGTTTTTATTTTTTAATTACAATACTTTTTCAGTATATTTTTATGGCATATTTGTTCTCAATTATCCAGTGTATTGCTGAATGAGAGGAAATGATGACAGAGAATGAGCCTGCTGTTGAAGGTTTTGCAGGCTGCACTGCCCCCATCTGGCCATTAAAAAAATACCAAATTACTAAAAAATACTAAAATACTGCCATCCACTGGTCATTCACAGTTTAGTCACCCTCCAGTGAATTTAAAATCAAGAGTGTAAACCGACTGTCCACCCAAAACACAACAACCTCAAGTTACCGCATCAAGTTACCGCATTTATAAAAGCAATATAATTCTATGCACTGTAAACTGTGTATTATTTGTGTGTGTGTGTGTGTGTGTGTGTGTACATGTAAGTTAACCCACTCTTGTACAGTTTCATTTTCATTCATCTTGTTATTTTTCACAAAAAAATCAGAGACAAAAAAACTACCTGCATTGTTGAAATAGTGACCCTTTAAAAAACAATAGCCATTTTAAGCCACATAACATTTGACTCTCCATGAATTCAAATTTCATTTGCTTTTTCAGTGGTCAGTCACCTTTAAGCCCCATTCATACCAAGAATTATAACTATAAAGATAACTATAACAATATTAGCGTCCACACCGGCGGACAATAACTTTCTGTCCATTAAGTTTTGGCATTTGATGCTCACTTTAAATGCTTGAGTGAGATGAGCCTTTTTTTTTTTGTACTTATGTAGTTCTCAAGATAAGGGAAAATGAGGCATAAGTTCAATGAAATTATCTAAAGTAATTTCCGGATCATTTTAAATGATCGGAATACATCTAAGAAAAAGGGTTGTAAAAACATGGCTTCTTATAAAAAAAAAAGTGTTCATGTGGCTAAACAAACCAGAGTTAAATTTTAAAGATAAATTAGTTTTTAAAAGAGGTAAATTAATAATCAAATTTCCTTTTACAAATAATCATATTTCTTTTCCAAAAGCTAACTTAAAGGTGATACAGAGGATCTTTTCGTTGACTGAGAAACCAAAGACTGTTTTTGAAATGAGCGCATGCGTAAGAACAACCCCCTTCTTCACTGCATGAGTATTGGAACACGAGTGTTTCCCACCGGCATTCGCTGTGTCGTGTTAGTGGATTCATTATGTCGGACTCACCGCAGGTAACTCATAATCTGCAGTTGTTACTCCTGTCTCCTGACAAAAACATTGCATGCAGCGCCTGTGGAGCGTGGAAAGTTACTGGAGCGCGCAGCCGCGCGTCTCTCACAAGGAACGTCATGGCAGTGATTGACAAGCCAGAGGGCCAATCGTTTACGCGATGATCGCATAAACGATTGGCTGATGTTTTTAAGGCCCTACCTCGTGCACAGATGATGTATATTAATATTATTCCTTTCAGTGCACCTAATAAATAGTCTTTTATCAGTTAGTAAAGACAGTTTCAAGTAATATTGCAAAAATGTATAAAACAAAACATCCTCTTTAGCACCTTTAAACAACATAAAACCAACCAAATGAAGTTGAAATTTAAATATCTTTAATTGTTTGCATTTCTGAAACAATACATTTGAACACCAAACTTGTATGAATTTGAATGAATGAATAAATGTCAGTGAAACTAAAAACATTTTAGTCAAAAGGTTCTTGACATAGTAGTTTTTCTGCAATGTCGACCATTTTAGGCCATTAGGGACTACAGGTGGAATGATATATATGATTAAAGTCCTAGTGAACCGGAAGTTGCAAACGTCTTTTCTCCAGTGTTGTGATGTATTTCCAAGTGAAATGGAATATTAAATAGAGGGCAGGGTTTTATTTTAGCGCTCCTCCTCTCCATCTCTCACTCACAGCAGACACACGGTTGGAGGGGAGTGGTTTAAGCATTTTCAACCCAAGCCGCCAAACTGACGTCATCAGAGAAGGAACGCTATTCCAGACTGGAAGTAACTTTTCAGATTTTGATTAAAGAATACTGCGACAAACAATTTTTTTCGGTATATTAAAGGTACAGTTCGTAGAATCTGCCACTTGAGGGCGCACTACCAAAACAATAACAATTGCGTGGTTTGATGACGCTAAGAAGGTGCGTGGAATGATGGGATTTGTTGTCTTCTACCCAACCGCTGATGGCCATCAATCAGACGGAAAGATAAATCATGGATTTAACGGATGAGGTAAAGTTTTATAAATGTTGTGTTTGATTTCATAGTTTTATTATATTGAATTAGACCCGAGTAATGGAAGGTTTACATCGAAATTTTTAGTCATAGATGTTAGAATGTTTGTCCAATTCGATGGTGTGGTACAGCACAGTTTCAAGTGTTCAAATCAATAATAATAAATGTTATTTTGAACTTACCAATATCATTTGCAATAATAATTGATTCATATTTCTGTATAACACTAACTGTATTTATTTACATTGTTTAACTTGTCAGGTGAAATAAGGCAGTGTAAAAAAATCAGTAAATAACAAAATGCAATAACACTGCACCTGCATAAACTTTAGTCTTCAAGAAAACACATTTTTAATATATAAAATAAAGCATGATGAATTGCAACTTCATTATGACCTAAGAATATGCACTTCACATAGTTATGTAAACTATTAAAAACATTTGATATATTTTAAATTGTATATAAACGATTACCACTTGTTCAACAAATATATACACTCGTGTACATTCAAACACAATAAGTGGGCATACATAGCAAACGCGAGTTCAACGATTTGCGCGAGTAGATTACATACAAAGTCAATGCAAAGACGCGATCAGACTATGGATCAGACGCGTCCTCGCGCGGGTCTAGAGACGCGATGCCCCGCGTTTGGCGTGTATGCCTCTTGTCCCAAACTCTTCTTGGGTCGTTTGGTTGGCCCGTACGCTTTCGTTTACGGGAGCTGTCCTTGTCGACAGAACCAGCGGCAGATGGTAAACAGTAATTATGTTCCATAAATAAGTAACACAATCCACCATAAAACGTGCAAGAAGTAAATAAGGAACTGCTTGAAGCAAGCTAGTGGTTTGCTGGACGCTAGACACTACTTCCGCATTTGTCCACGACACTGTTGTCATGTGGTTTCTACGTCAGTAAAGGAGGTAACAAAGGGTAACTGACGTCATTGACAGGCGACAGCACTGCCCCGTGTCACTGTTTAGAATGGGAATTTTCTCATGATTTAGAAGTAGTTGAAAACATTAGAGATATTGTTAGTAATCAGCTGGACAAAATATATAACACTAGCCTAGTGGTTTTTGGATATTTTACTGCAAAAATATTACATATTGTACCTTTAACTTGCACAAATTAATTGTTCACCACAAGACTAGTAATATGCACTAACAAAGTAAATAGGGTCAATTTTGATTTCATGCCGACTTTGAGCATCTTCTGGTTTGTATCAATGAAGGATTTGCTGTGCTTCTTATTTTCACAGTTTTGCAAAATATATGGTCACATGACAATAAAAGTGTACGGTTGCCAAGATACAGGGGGTGGGTCAGCTTACCCACTAGCTAATCTTACCCCACTCTCCCCCTATGTGTCTCCCTCGTTGTGATCCGATCAACCAAATCACATTGTAATTCCAGGTGTAAACAGGGTCAAAAAAGACTGACTGTTGTATTAAAAGCTAAGGGTGTTTTAACCATAATTTGAAGGGTGTGCACACTTGTGCAACCAGGATATTTTCAGTTTCTATTTGTTTATTATGAATTATGTTGGTTTTAATATTTACATTAAATGTGGAAAGAGATCTGACATGATTTTACTTGGATTAATTATTCAAAAGAAAAAAAAGTGTGTAGACTTTTTATACCCACTGTATCTAGTCTTGTTATCAGATTTGAGTAACTTGAGTAACACTTGATTTTGATAGTCAAATTTAGACATTGTACTGACTAAGTTACTTTGCAACTACATGTCAGCAGTCAACTAGCAGTCATTAAAGTATTAGTAGACTGTCTGGTTAATATCTGCTAACACTTTATTTACTTCTCAACAGACATTTACTAACTATAAGTAACTTTGCAACTACATGCCAGCTTTTTCTACTAACCCGAACCCTAACACCTAACAGTCTACTAATACTCTAATGAGAGTTAATGAGAGTTGGTTGACATGTAGTTGCAAAGTTACTTATAGTTAGTAGTGTCTAAAGTGGACTATTGAAATAAAGTGTAACCAGGACTTGTAACATTGTCTATGATGTGAGGTCACAGTGCTGAATCTCAGCCATGAAGTGTCAACCACTTCAATCTAACAGGAGCTTACAAAAAGCAGCTGATTGGCTTATCGTACATAGTGTAAACACAGGATTTTACTTGGCCTTCTGGTACAGAGGGAAATGTAAGACTCAAAAAATCCTTAAAGGGACAGTACACACAAATGAAAACCCTAATATTTTATGCTGTTAATTATTATTATTATTCACTTTTTTTCATTGTTAGTGGTGCCAGGCAGAGATGCCTGCAATGCCAGGATACATGATGGTCCCTCCAAAGAGCACTGTGTTAGTCTACATCACATTTCAGACCATTCACATCAGGAAAGTGCCTAAGCTATTTGTTATAGTATAAGAACTTGACAATTAAATGACCTTTTTTAAATAATAAAAATAATAATAATAACAGCATCAGAAACCAACAGGAAATAATGACCTGTGAAACCACTTAAAGGATTAGTTCACTTTCAAATAAAAATTCCCGCAAGCTTTACTCACCCTCAAGCCATCCTAGGTGTATATGACTTTCTTCTCTCTGATGAACACAATCTGAGTTATATTAATAAATATCCTGACTCATCCAAGCTTTATAATGGCAGTGAATGGAACCAATGAGTATGAAGCTGAAGAAATTGCCTCCATCCATCATATACCACACAGCTCCGGGGGGTTAATAAAAGCCTTCTAAAAAATATATCCATATTTTACAAATTATAAAGTAAAATATCTAGCTTCCGTCAGACCACCTTCCGTATTCAAATTACTGTACGAAGAAAAGCCGTGTGGAATATGTTTATGATGGATGGATGTGGATGGAGGCACTTTCTTCAGCTCATACTCATTGGTATCGCTCACTGCCATTATAAAGCTCGGATGCGTCAGGATATTTATAAAAATATATCCGATTGTGTTCATCAGAAAGAAAAAAGTCACATAGGATGGCTTGAGGGTGAGTAAAGGTAATTTTTTTTCTTTTGAAAGTGAACTAATCCTTTAAAAGCAACAGCATTCAGTATTGGCAAAATAACTTGTCTTTAATTAAGCAGATCATTAGGCTATGTATTGCTACGTGTGGTTAATTCTTTAGAGTCTTATGAAAGGATCTAAAGATCTTGAGTTGTCCAGTTGTAACTTCATATCATGGCCACCATATTGGAGGGTCGTTCCAAAACGAAGTGCTCAAAACTGGCCACTTCAAAGTGCCCTTCGGAATGAAGGATTTCGAAGGGTACAACTGATTTACACTTCGGGCCCTCATGATCCTTTGCACAGGGAAGTTGTTTGACTTCACAGAATGCGTACAGGAGGCTCGGAGTTCAATTTTACCTATAAATGTATGTATAGTATTTTCTATACTACTGCAATATTTATACGACTTCGATTTGGTACATTATTATGGTCAAAATTACATTGTACTTCAACAAAAATACTTTAAAGCTCCCTTCATCAGTCCATTCAAATGTTTCAAATACGTAGACACAATATACAATATGGTGCGATAAACCAAAAATAAATAAATAAACTAACGTTTAACAAAAGGCGCAGCTTGCAGAATCTACTCCTCCTCGATTGTCTCGTTAAGATGACGCAGAAGTTTTTTTTTGATGCAAAAAAAAGAGTTTTTTTGAACCCTACACCTTTCATCCCTTCGAAGCTCTCACTCCGAAGGGTAAACCCTTTGAAGGGATTAGGGCATAGGGATGAGCCCTTCCGAATGGAACGCAGGGTAGCTCAGGCCCTAATGAGACCCTACTAGAAACTCCCAGAAAGTTTGGAGCCAAATAGTCAAGAGAAGATCTCTTTCTCTCTCATTTGATCTTGTTCAGCAAATTGAATGAATCTTTATTCAAATAATTTTGCTCATTTGAGTTAAACTGATATATTTTCAATAACCGAAAGGGTGCTTCTTTCTTTATTTAGATTAAAAAAAGGTGTAACACACAGTAAAAATTATAGACTGGCAATTATAAAACTATAAAAGAAGACACATTTTGGGTAACATTTCATTTTGATAGTCCATTTTAGACAATGGAAAGAGCTTAACCCTGCCTATCAATATAGCTGAGGCAAGGCATGCCGATTTCCATTAAACTCTCACAGTGCACCGCTGTATGAGTGCTGGGATGAGCGGACTTTCACTGAAGAATATGAGTGGCACAGTCATGTGGGAAGCTGAGCAAGCTGTTGAAGCAGGGAAAAGTTGGGGATTGTTTTTTGGTCAATGCAAATGAGAAGTGGCAAACACTTGGCAGCCATGGTGAGAGACTTCAAAACATACAATTGATATTTGCAGTCACTTGTTTTCCATAATCTAATCCTTGGAATTAGAAAAAAATTATTTGAATGCTGAATAGAAGACATTGAAGGCACAATGCCACAAATGGTTTTCTGTCTTTTCCATAAATCATCTAATGATCTTTGAGTCCTGAGCTTTGGTTTTCCTTCCCCACAAGTGCAGATGATGATTTCAGGACACAAGCTGCTCTTTACTTGCTGTTAATAATGGTGATAAGTGCCATTGGTTCTTATGTGTGTCATATACTATCTGTGATCATGATCGAATGCGGAAAATGAAATTAGGTTGACAGACGTTGACTGTTGTTGTATATAGAGATGTTGAGAATTCTTCTTTTGCTAAAAAATAGTGCTTCTTTTGAACTCCACAGACAAAAAGACAGCATCATAAGACATGATGGTGAGTAAAACAATTGAGAATTTTAGGGTGAACTAACACTTGATTTCCAAACAAGTTCTGTATTTCCATAAGTTTTACCCTGTCATGGTAGAGCTGCAAGGCATGCAAATATAGCATTAGTACAACCATAACAACTTGAATGTTGGGAATGTATGAAAATAGCCTTTGACATTTTGAGCATGTGCACTTTTGGAAGTTGCACATTGTATCAATAGCAGAATATGTGTTTATTAGGTTTGTAACGGTACACAAACATGACGGTTCAGTGCATACCTCGGTATTAAAGTCACGGTTCAATACGGGTTCAGTACAACAGGGGGAAAAACTAAACATAACAAAAGTGGTTTAATTAACATATTGTGTCTCTTTAAATAAATTCAATTATTATGAACATTTCTTAAGGATAAAAAATCTATCTCAGCTTATGCTGTAAACTATATACAGAGAGTCCTTTCTTGCACATTACTTTAATATTAAAGGTTACAATTAACAACAGAGCCCAAGCTATTAAATTCAGTTGCTATTTATTTTTAGATATGATCAACACTTAAATAAAAAGTAAAAAAAAAACCATGTAAATTTCACATAAGGCAGGTTTTGCATTAACTTCTAAATCTAATTATAAAATTATTACTCCAGTTTATTTTTGAAATANNAATCATCTACACAGTTACTGTCATAAATTTATTTAAACATATATTAAGTAATTAAGACATTACTAACAGGTAAAGTAAATATAATTAATATATTTACTAATATATATTAATGAATATATGAAATATATACAATATAATGGATATATAAGCTAATATAGTGCATATATTTAGTGAAACGCTCCTCTCTAGAGTTCATTTCCTAGTGAACTAACATGCTGTGGACACTAAATGACTTTCCTGAGGTAACTGTAATGCTACGTGAGATATTATTCTCAAGCTGTTTTATTGACGTCTTTCCAGAGTTAAAACACTGGTTGAGTGATTTCATACATATCTAGGGCTGCGTTCCACTCCAGTTTTAGACACACACGAACTTCCCTAAGCACTTCTCGTTGGGGGAATCCCAGCCGCCATCTTGAAGTGACAAGGGAAGCTGAGCCATCGGATTTCATCAAAAATATCTTAATTTGTGTTCCGAAGATGAACAAAGGTCTTACGGGTGTGGAGCGATATGAGGGTGAGTAATAAATGACATCATTTTCATTTTTGGGTGAAATACCCCTATAAGTTGGGGGGGGGGGGG
>RJVU01042551.1:6503351-6543786 GCA_003731715.1 Anabarilius grahami
CATCATGAAGTGTGACAAGCAGGGTGTCAACAATCAGCTACAAGGAGGAGCTACAATTAAGGTAAGATATTAAAAGAAATATTATAAAAAATCAAAACATCATCAAAAAATGTAACTCCTCCTAACTAGTTTGTCTGTTTTGATTGGATTTTGAAATGCAACATNGACCCCACCCCCCCAAAAATAATAATAATAAAAAATTAAAAAATAAAAGTAACACAATACTACAAAAATGACATGCAGATCAAGCTTACTAATTGGTCAGAATTGTGACCAACTGTGGTACAGACTATGTTCTATTTTACAATAGTACACAGTCTGTAACCATTCATGGAAAAGTGAGTTCTGCTGCTGTTTGGTTGTTTTGTAGCACTGTGTAACCTGTGGATTAACCAGGATTTGGTCTCTTAACGACACAAATTGTTACATATTCCTTGATTTAATNTTGTGACCAATTGTGGTACAGACTGTGTTCTATTTTACAATAGTACACAGTCTGTAACCATTCATGGAAAAGTGAGTTCTGCTGCTGTTTGGTTGTTTTGTAGCACTGTGTAACCTGTGGATTAACCAGGATTTGGTCTCTTAACGACACAAATTGTTACATATTCCTTGATTTAATGTACTTTAATACTCTTAGTAAACACAAAAAACATTTTAATATTTTAGTCTTAAAAAAAGTATATATTTTTTTCTCTTTCTCCAAGTTTCAGTAAAATCAGGAGCTTAAACTTCCAAAAATGTGTTTGTTCACCTCCAAATATGAATGAATTATTATATGAACTGTTTTATCTATGGGGAGTTTTCCTGACTTCGGCCCAATACGCTGGGATCGGCTCCAGCATTGATGGATGAGCTATACATTTTATAAGAGTCACAATTTTTGCAAGCCTGTTTAAGACCCTGATTTGTGTGATTTCATTGTTTTCAAGAAATAAATATCAATTAAAAAATGTAACTTATTACATGGAATGTAGTCATACATTTTTAGTTCGTTCTCCAAAGAAGCTGTGGACTGTGGAGAATGTGGTGAGTGCCAGCTTGTAGAGAAACTTTATGTAAATGAAATGCAAACATTCTGGATGGCCGACAGTCGTTTTGAGGTTGAGGCAGTGTGGTCTGTCATAAGCATTTCAAAATCTTTAGTGCTTAAGTTATATAATTACATTACTTTATTATAATTGAATTAGATTTCAAATGCAATTTGCACACTTACGTTGAACCTAGACTGTGGCTAGATTAACGTGTATTAAATTGACACTGTATGAATACTTTAGTCATTTATTATAAATATAACCACACTGCTGCACATTTTTTTATCAGTCCATTTATGAGTTGTGTTTCCAAGGTACCAGTCCAATATAACAAGAACGTGTGATGAAATAATCACTAGATTTGCCAAACTTTGCCCGGTGTCAGGATTATGTTCTGTTTATGGATTTTAGTTTGTTTTTTTTTGTGTTTCAGTTCCTGTTTTTCCACTCTGTTTAGTTTACTTGGTTGTCATGGTTTCATTCTGTTGTCATAGTTGCTTATATTGTTTCATTAATTCTTTTCACCTGCCCATAGTTTAGTGTTCATTATAGTCCTCAGTTTATTCAGTTCTTTGTCTGGTGTTGTTTGTGTATAGTGTATACTGTTACATTTGTTGTGCCTTCTTTGGATTATCTGCTCATTGTAGTTTTGTTTTTATTTGAATGAATGAATGAATGAGGCATTTATATAGTGCTTTCATATGTACAACTGTACACCCAAAGCGCTTTACAATCATATCAGGGGTCTCTCCTCATCCACCACCAGTGTACAGCATCCACTTGGATGATGCGACGGCAGCCACAGTACAACGGCGCCAGTGCGCTCACCACACACCAGCTGAAGGTGGAGAGGAGAGAGAGTGAAAGAGCCAATTCAATGGACGGGGATTATTAGGAGGCCATGATTGGTAAGGGCCTATGGAGGGAATTTGGCCAGGACACCGGGGTTACACCCCTACTCTTTACGAGAAGTGCCATGGGATTTTTAATGACCACAGAGAGTCAGGACCTCGGTTTAACGTCTCATCCGAAGGACGGTGCTTGTTACAGTACAGTGTCCCCGTCACTATACTGGGGCGTTAGGACCCACACAGACCACAGGGTGAGCACCCCCTGCTGGCCTCACTAACACCTCTTCCTATTTGTATATTAAAGTTAAAGTGCTAAATATTAGATCCATTTTGCATCTCATCATATTTATGCCTGACTAAACATTACACCAGGTTTGTTGCATCAAATAAATTGACATCCACAATCAGAACATATTTATTTATCTTTTTTTTTCAAGTAAATCTCTAAATGGTAAACCTCTTTATTTCACAATAAATGGCTCATGCAGATCAGACAGTTTTTGGATAAAATAATGTACTTAATGTACAGTAATGTACTGGACCCTTTGTTGTTTAGTCTAAGGGTGGCTAGTTTGACTCCGAATGTTGCTTTGTAATTAAGTTTCAAAATTTAAAGCTGCCATTTTTCCTCTTTGTCGCCATCTCTGTTTGAAACCTGCAATTGCAGTCATATGCGGAACAGTTATCTGTATGTGCGTTGTGCCTCGGCACGGCTCAGCACGGAAGAATCTAATGTTTGCTGTCAATCACTACACCGGTGTTGATACTGTACTTCAGAATCACAGATTCTACGTCTTTAAAGTATGACCAATATAAGAATTTTCACTGGAAAATATCATCTGAACAAGTAAGTATCATGTCTGCCAGTTTTGTTCTGGCCAACTGAGGAAAAAAGCATTAGGCCTACAATAAATCGTGCTGCCAATGATGATTAAATCTGACAATCGCTTAGCTCGGATCATGCCAAACCGTGCAAATTATTATTACTGTTATACTTTGTTCTCAAATTGTTAATGTTAACAACATCAGCATTGCGTGTATTTAGTGTATATTAGTGTTACCTGTAGATTTCAATTTCTGTAGCCACTCCACAGTCTAAAGTCTTTTCTTTTTTGACTACGGGTGAATCTCCAGTTGTCACTGATGATTGTCATTTGGATCTTTCTGGATTACAATCCACCATCAAAATGATAAGTTTAATTATTTCAGCTGCTGTGAGAAAAGGCTATAAATGATCCGGTACAACAAGCATCCTCACGTGATAAAACCGACTAGCCTAGACGGGACTCCTTCCTTTCTGTTTACAGATGTGACGTAATGACGCAAAGACGAACTGCTGCATGCTCGAATTTCCCGCGGAAATCCACTAGGTCGCTCTTATTATAAAACGTTATTACAAGCTTACCGCTGTGAATCGAGCTAAGATAATGAGATAGTTTTGAACACTGGCTGGTTATGTACTTGCACAAAAATTGATTTTGGATAATTTTTAACCAAAAAAAGTTACGGACTGCAGCTTTAATTAAGTAAATCACTTTTCTTTCAACAGGTTACATCCTTTGTGTCCCAATTTTGTGGAATCTTCCATTTTTTTATATGCTGGTGAAATTGTGTGAATAAAGGGTTAAACAACATATAGCATAGCTAAATATTTTCAGTCATAAAAATGTTAATGTATTTTTTTTTTCAACAAATTCAGTGTCAGTGTAGCATGTTGTTAAAACAGTGAAATTGACATACTTGATTAGGACAAATGAGATGGGACAGGCAAAAATCACCACATTAAAGTTTACCTGGCATATCTGATATTGCTCTATGAAATAAACTTGTTTAAATACAGTAATAGGACTGAAAACATAAGGACTGAAACAGGACACCAATTTGTACCATACTCTGAAAGCTTGTAGTAAGGTCACTAATACCCTTATAAGGACAAAGATCAGTAGGTGTTGTGTGAGAGGTAATTCGTCATGATCATCTGTACCTGAACTACAGGCTAAAGAATACATATTTGACTGGGAAATAAGGAAGGTCAAATAAGCAAAGTTTGAAAAGCTCCTCAGAAACTACCATATAAAGTCAAGAATTAAAGAACAAACTTGCAAAACTTATTAAAACATGTATTATATTATTTGTCACCATAAAAAGAAATATATATTCAAGAAGGGATACAGCAAGAGAGACTGGACTGGGGCAGAAAGGACAGAGAGAGCAAGATAAATCTGCCAGAGGACAAAAGGGAGGAGTCAGAGACTTGGTGTGTGATGTCAGCAGCTTGTTGGATTGAGGTGCTGCGCCCTGCTGAGTTTAATCCAGGCTGATTAGGAAGCAGCAAGCAGTCACCTGTGTGAATGCAGAGAAGTAGCTAAAGATAACCTTGTGTAGCCTGGGACTGCTGCTCTAACGACAAAGGATCCAACACAAGGAAACTTACAAGGACAACAGCATTGATCTGTAGTTGAGTCACAGTTGACAAGGGAAGCAACGGGCAAGAAACTCAAAGTTCAGAGCAGCGAAGAAGCTTTAAATGACCTTGTAATAGCATCCAAGGTGAGGTTCTTTTTTTTCAAGGGCATATTGCTTTCTTTTCAGAATTTTTAAACTAATCTAATACAGTTCTTTGGGAACCGCCTGATCAGAATGTCCACAAACGGAATAAGCATGGCTCTAAAGCTTCAGTTTGGACTTATTAATTCTGAAAATCGCTACCTCACAGCAGAGGCTTTTGGGTTCAAGGTAAATGCATTTGGAACAAGCATGAAGAAGAAACAGATCTGGACCCTGGAGCAAGACCAGGACAGCCAGGTGGTTTTCTTGCGCAGTCATCTTGGACGCTATCTGGCCTCGGATAAAGATGGCAAGGTAAGCTGTGAGGAGGAAGTGCCAAATACAGACTGCCGTTTCATGATTGTGATGCAGTCAGATGGACGCTGGGCCTTGCAGTCTGTGCCATACTTGCGTTATTTTGGAGGCTCTGCAGAATATCTGTCCTGTTTTGCCCAAACCATTGGAGAGTCTGAGTTTTGGGCCATGCATCTCGCCCTTCACCCACAGGCCAACCTGCTAAGTGTAGGCCGCAAGCGCTACGCTCACCTGTCCATCGCAGACAACGAGCTCTCCATGGACAGCAACATCCCCTGGGGTGTGGACTCCCTGATCACCTTGGTCTACATGGATGGGAAGTACAGTCTGAAGACCTGTGACAACCGCTTTCTCAGCAACGATGGCAAGCTGGTAATGGAGAATGGGCCAAACACTAGTTTCACCCTGGAGCTCAAGTCTGGCAAGCTGGCCTTTAAGGACTGTGGGGGCAAGTACCTCTCACCAACAGGCCCCACGGGCACCCTGAAGTCTGGCCGCTGTTCAAGAGCAGGGAAAGACGAGCTGTTTGAACTGGAAGAGAGCCATCCACAAGTTGTTTTCCAGGCAGCCAACAAAAGATATGTGTCTATTCGTCAAGGTAACCAATGATTGTTCGCTTGTGTTGACATATCATGGTCACTATTATTGGTTTAAAACAAGAGTGCCCGATCCTGTTCCTGGATATCTACCTACTTGCAGAGTTCAATTCCAACCACGATTAAAAAAAAACACCTATCAGTAATTATCAAGTGCTCCTGAAGATCTTATTTAGCTAGTTCAGGTGATTAGGATAGGAGCTGAACTATGCAGGGACATAGGCTACATTCACACTGTTAGTCCAAATCGGATTATTTGTGTATCCGATTGGAATCTGATCTAAAATTTTGTCTTATTTATATAGGATTTCAAACCACATACAAATGAAGCTCAAAACAGATTTTTAAAAAATCTTTAAAACATTTTTTTTTTGCAGTTCATTAAATCTGATCAGATTTCCTTTGAATAAATGCACACAAATCTGATTTAGACTGACAGTCCGAATGAGGCTGTAGATCTCAAGGAATAGGACTGGGCACCACCCCTGGTCTAAAATTATCTGTAAGTATTCAGCAACATGGCTGAACAATAAAAAGTGGGTTCTTGAACCAGCTCGTCTATATTTATAATATTTAGATTGTTCCTCATAAAACTGATAAAAGGTTATCTGCTGATGTAACACTAGGTCTATGACACATTGTTGTTAGGTCTTTTTGTAGGCGCATGGGCCATGTCAAATCAATTGTCTTTTTTGTTTGAAACGTGATAAACTTGCACACAAATTACATGACATTACATAAACCTAAATAATTGCACACTTGTAGACATAAACATGTAGCCCTTCAAAGTTGTCATTTCCAGGATGATGCATTTATATGCATTACAAAATCTCAAAGTGCAAAGTTTTGAGGACATCTAGGACTGAGTGCATGGCCCTCCACTAACACAATTAAATCCTCTGTGGGAAGCAATCAAATTAATTAGGTTTTTCATACCCAGTGTGTGTCAACTTGAGATTAAACCAGACACAAATTTAGACACATACTTTTTGCATAGATTTAAATACACAGTTTGCCCAAAAATAAATGTTTTTTTTTTTTTTTCATTTATTCACCTTTATGTCATTCCAAAGCACTCTGACTTTATTACAATATGCTGGCCATTGTATTTTACAATGCATAGGGAATTAATCATTCAAACATTAAAAAAGTATGGAAATCTCAATGAAGTAGTCAATATGACTTGTTCATAATATGAGTCATGTACTGTAGTTTGGCTTTGTGTGAGGAAAAGATATTCAGTAATAAAGTTCCCCTCTAGTGGGCTGATCTTCAGAACTGATCTGTAAGCAAATCATTCGGACCAGTTTTGTGACACAGCTAAGAAAAATATGTTCTAAGAACATTAAGCTAATATTCCTATTAAGTTATGATAACATTCAGAAATAATGTTATCTGAACATTAGTTCAAAAATTAAGGGAACATTCCATTTCATCACTTTGCAAACATTATGGGAATGTTACTTTTTAATATTCTATAAACATTCTGAAATGACATAAAAAGCTGTAAATAGTATTTTTTTTTTAATCATTAGACAGATGTCCAACTCAAATGAACATTCAGCTAACAAGTTTCTCATGAACGTGCCAATGAGAGCGAGGGAAGTTATCCCTGTTCTTGCAATATAGCAAGTCATGTGCATCACTTGTCATCAATTGTTATATTTTTAAGCATGTCTTTCTGAATGCCTTGTGCAGAATTCTTCATCCAGCCTCTTGAGGACCCACTGTTCTTCTCCAGTTTAGCTCCAACCCTCAATCACACTTGAATCAGCTAATCAAGCTTGTCAGGTTTGCTTGAAAATCACAGGCATGTCCCGAATCCAATGTTAGCTTCACTTCCTGTCTCCTGAGATCCCTTGAAAATAGGATAGATTCTTTGCTGCCTTTTTATATCCCACAATCCTATGCGTTTCATTTGGTGACAGATGAGCAAGACAAAGAAAGATGGCATCTGAAAGTTTGGGATTCTGGTCAGTTTGTGTGTAAATGTACATTTTTGACCAGTGTTTTCCACTTCTGATGTCATTTCTAGTGAGAAATTAAATTATTTTGCTGTAGATCATTAAACTGTTATACTGCCTCAGAAGTCTGTCCGAAATCAGTTTTGTGACGTACCTTCACGCGCAAACGCTGCCTGCAGAGTCACTGCCTATAAAGCAGCAAGGCAAGTTAGCTGCCTAATTTTTCAGATGCAGTCTAGGTCTACAGGAGCAGGGTTGATGACATCTGGCCTTGTGAGGAAAAGAAGATGATGACATTTGATACAGAGGGGAAAAGACAAGCTTTGAAGGCAATTGCACTTTATGATTCATTGTCATAGACAAATATTTGCAAACTCTTAGCTCTATTATCATATAGTAGAATACATGCATTAAATGGCTAACAAAATACATAATTAAATAGCTAAATGTCAGTGTATATTTTTTCACTGCTTGGTTATAGAACCATAATGTCTATGCAATGAATTACCTATGTAGAGTAAACATATTGTCCTGCAGAGTTCAGCTCCATCCTCAAATAAACACACCTAAACCGGCTAATCAATTGAAAACTACAGGCAAATGTGTTGGAGCAGGGTTACACCTGATGTCTGCAGGAAGGTAGCTCTCCAGGAACAGGGTTAGAGACCCCATGACTTAAAGCTTCAGTGTATCATTGTAAAACTTGTAGTTCCACCAAATCGAACTGCATTGGATAAACACACTGCAAAACATAATTTTCTATTTCTGTCTGTGCATATTAAGATGAAATAGGTTGGATCATGACACCAACTGCTTAGTACGCCCCATATATTTGCATTGCAGTTGGCAAATAAGCATCATGATGCTGTGTGAGTGTTAGGATTACTCCAGTAAAAGGCTTAAATGGACAGTCAAGGGATATTTCTGAAGCATCTAATTTGAACCTCAGCCTACACAATCTGGTCATTTTGACAAGTTGGAATAGACAGTAGAAGTTTGCTGGTAATGTTATTTAAACTACAGGTTCAGAGAGAGTGACAGAGATAAACAGCGTGATTACTGGTTTAGTAGGACTCAGCCAAGAGCACGGAGTACTGAGGTGTTACCAGTGGATTGCCATTGGATTAGCAAAAACCCTTTGAGTCACTGGTGTGTGTGAATGTGGATCAGCCAATCATAATCAAGAACTGAAACTATGAAATCGTAGAAAAGGAGTGCATGAGAGAAAAAAGACGGAAAGCACGGATGACAAGTTAACAGGTTTGCGAAGTGCTAACGCATTGTGATAGCGACTTAAATTAAAAGCTAGAGATGTCAGATTAATGTGAAAGGCACTATTAGACAATATCAGATATATGGTGATGAGTAAGTTATATTTAGCAATATAAACAATGAGGAATGACATTAAATAGAGATTCAAATCAACACCATTATGGAGCTACAGAAGCAACCCTGCTGAAAAAAACTGCATATGCTGGTTAAGGTAGGGTTTGGAGCTGGTATGCTGGTTTATGCTGGTCAAGTGCTGGTCCTATGCTGGTCCATGCTGGTCCTGGACCAGCTTATGACCAGCATGGACCAGCATTGGACCAGAATTGGACCAGCATAGGACCAGCATATAGGACCAGCATAAACCAGCTCAAACCAGCATACTGTCACAGTCACCGTCTGTCCTGGCTTCCATGAACTCAATATCCCATCATCCTCCCTGGCTCTCACCTGCACACTTCACCATCACCTCTCCTGATTGGTAATCACATGCTCCTTCTCCTCGTCTGCACCATCACTGCAACCATTTAAGCACACTGCTCACTTCACTCTGGGCCCGGTCTCGTTCACACGAAGAGAACTTCTCCTATGATTGTCTCCAGCGTTCTCAGCTACCTACCTGTTCTACTCAAGCGTATACCCTTTGTCTTCGTGCTCCAACTCTCTGTGTGTGTCTACTTACCTCCGTCAAGTGTGCTTACTGTCATTGGTCATCCATCCATCCACGAAGTTGTCACCTGTAAGATAAAGGACTGTTTCAGTGTCAAGTATTCACTCGACTAAGTCTACATATCCTGCTCACTTACCTGCATAACTGTCATCATCAGCTGTTTGTCTAATAAACATCATTCTACGTCTACCTCTGTGTTCTCTGAGTATCATACCAGCTTAAAAACCTACTTTACCAGCATATGCTGTTTTTTTTTCAACAGGAAAACCTTAGCAGCGAGGCAGACAGGACCAATCAATCAGCAGGACAGACAGGAGCAATCCCAGTGTATATAATTGAATTTAGAATGCTTTTTAAAATCCAATTCCTGAATTTGAATTGAGGTAGTAAATAGGTTGGACCAGAACCCCATCTTAAAAGTAGCTATGAGCTGGGGACCACCTGGGAAAAGGAAGCAAAGAAGGCCAAAGACAACCTGGAGGAGGACTCCAGAAGCCGAACGAAAATCATTACACCTATCATGGGGTGAAGCACAACATGCTGCAAAGGATAAAATAAGATGGAAGCAGATTGTCAAGGTCTTATGTTCTGTAGGGAACTATGAGACAAAAGTAAGAAAATAGGATGCAGAATTGAAATTCTAATTCGGGCATGAGAATTGCTCCCTCGAGGATCACACAAGGGACTTCTTAGATCTGATGTGCCTTACTCACTATCCCGACTGCTTGCTACGCAAATTTTACAACACCATCCTCAATGAGCAGTCGAAGGCATTCTTGCCCATGGAAGGTTCTTTGAGGGAGCATTGCAGCATATGTGGAGTGGGTGCTGGTGAAATGTGGATCTCAGTATACCATCTGCATCACAGATGAGGACAATGCCAGCCCCACTCCAGACCCACTCCAGACCCAGAGCCCAGCCAGCCTTAAGCCATGGCAGGTAAGGATTAGATGCCAGCGCCCACGTCAGAGCCTGAGCCCACCATGAAGGGAGAGAGCCAGAATGTTTGCCAGAGGTCAATTTCATCAAGCACATTACGGAGTCTGACCAGGTGTGTGAGCCAACAACAACATCCGTCACTGACAGGTATATTAGTGGAGTTAGAGGGGATGGATTGGAGCCTCTTCCACACTCCTTTTGCTGAGGTGCACACAATAAAATGGGTCTCCACAGAATTATTATTTAATTAGCTGGATGATGAAATGTTGCAAGATCTCTAGTCTCTGCTGATCCCATCTAGTTCCAAGTTGTCCTCCTCGCTGCTGGTTCAGTCCAGTCCTAAGTCTTCTTCATCGAAACTGGTTCAGTCCAGTCTCAAGTCTTCTTCGTCGCAGCTGGTTTTACACAGCACCAAGTCTCTTTCGTAGTCCAGCACCAAGTCATCTTCAACGCCATTGGGTCTGCCAAGCCCAGCCTCCCTCGCTCTCCTCCTCTGCCAAAGCCATCCAGTTCCTCTGCCTCACCTCCGCTGTCTCCCTTCAGTTCCTTGGCTCCTCCTTCAGTAGTTCTACCCTGCTGCTTGGATCCACCTTGGGTTTCCCACTCATCAGCTCTGCCATGGTCTAAGTATCCCTCAGCTTCACCTTTAGCCTCAGAGTCTGGACGCCATCTCAGCCCTCCAACCCATCACCTACACCTTGACTCAACGCTCCCTCTGGCTCCACCCTGGTCAATTGTCACTCTGGCTGTGCTTTGGACTTCTGGATCTCCAGGTCTCTGGCTCCGCCAGGCTCCTCCTTCTCTCTGGTTCCGCCATAATCCTCAGTCACACCGACTGCACTCAGGTCTGCCAAGCCCACGTCTCCACCTCAGTCACACGCGCCTGCGGCTCCACCTTGGCCCTCCAGGCCTTCAGTGTCTCCCTGGGTCTTCGTCTCCTCAGCTCTTCCTGCGTCTCCAATTTTCATAAATTTACATCTGCCAGTAAGCCCTCTGTTTCCTCATTTTATGGTTCTGTGTCGTTTTTCTAGCTCTTGGTGTTCATTAAAGCCTCTGTTCATTGTTCATTCTGGGTCATGCATCTATGTTTTGGATTAAACTACACAGCTGCCGTGACAGCTATACAGACATAATGTTGTGTAAAATATAAATGCTGTTGACTGCAAGAACCTTTGAAATTCTTTTATTTATTTATTATGTTTTTAAATGGTAAGTGGTTCTAAATGGATTTTCAGAAAGTGCATGTTACTAGCTAAAATAGAGAATAATAATTACATGAGGAGACAGCCATTCAGGAGTAGAAACAGCCATCAGTTTGAGGACAGAGTTTACCAGTCGACAACCTGATGCATTTGTAGGTGTTTTTCCAAATATATATCTGCTGTACTATGCACTTGCTTTGTAATTTTGTAAAGGAACCAAGTTTCAGTCATTGAGATGCTTGCCATGATAAATTTCTTTGTTTCCAGGTGTTAGCATCTCAGCTAATCAGGATGATGAGACAGACATGGAGACATTTCAGATGGAGATTGACAAGGAGACTAAGAAGTGCATGTTCAGAACCAGCGGCGGAAATTACTGGACACTCGTTACTCACGGAGGGATTCTGTCTTCAGCCACAGAAGTGTAAGCATTTGTTTTATACATGCATCTCATTAAAACAAACAAAACTTGAAGAAACATGACACTTTTTAAACTTGGAAATAAAAATGTTTTAGGATATTGAAAAATATATAAAATCAAAGTTATGATATAAAATTAAGAATACATATTTAAGATTTTGTACTATTTCTATGTAACTAATCAAACATAAGCAAATTTGTTATGACTATTTTAATACTTTCACTGAAGCACAGTTATCTCTGGAACATTCTCAAAAAAAAAGAAGAAGATGAAATTCCATAGATGAAAAAAAAACCTCATACAGGTTTTCATTTTGGGACGAATTTTCATTTTGGGATGAACTATCACTTTAACATGTTAATATAATATAATATACAGTATTATATGCATAGCAATAATCTTGAATATGTGCGTTCTTGTAACAGAGAAGAAAACACCATGTTTGACATTGAGTGGTTGGGCCGACGAGTCGCTTTGAGGGCAAACAATGGAAAATATGTCTGCACAAAGAAAAATGGACAGCTTGCTGCTGTGAGCGATTCTTTGGGTGAGTGAAACTGATTCTTTTCTGATCTTTTACTAAACTGCCACTACTGGATACACACATAACATGAGTCAGATAAATCCTCTCATGTGTTCGACAGGGGAGGATGAGCAGTTTGTGCTAAAGCTGATTAATCGTCCTATCCTGGTCTTGCGTGGGGAGAACGGCTTTGTGTGTCACCACAAAAATTCCAACACACTGGACGCCAGTCGCTCTGTTTATGACATCTTCTCATTGCTTTTCAGTGATGGAGCATACCATATAAAGAGTGAGTCATATTGTGTGAGCTGAGACTGACAAGAGTTTCACTGAGCAACACAGACTCTGTTGAGCACAAAATTCCTGATCTATGTCATTTTTTCTCTACCACAGGTGGAAATGAAAAGTTTTGGTATGTCTCTGGCAGTGGTCTGGTGTGCACAGATGGGGACAAACCTGAGGATTTCTTCTTTGAGTTTGTGGAGTATGGACGGGTTGGCATCAAGGGTCAGAATGGCAAGTACCTGCGTGGAGACCAGGGAGGGACGCTGATGGGTGACGGGTGCAGCGTGGACGTCTCTTCCCTGTGGGAGCACTGAGTGCTGTAACCAGCCAGAGACACAAATACAGACTTACTGAGAAAACAATACATTCTCGTACTGACACCTGTTAAACTAATGACTTTTCAGGAGAACGTTGTTCATTCATTTTCTTTCTTCAGTTTTTTTTGTGAGTGAGTAAATATCTGTGGTAAATGTTAGTTTCACCCATTGATTTATCAGAAAAATACAATATGACACTTTGCTCCTTGTCACTTTTTAAAATCAGTTGCAACTGAGGTTGGTTATTGAGGCTGTTAAACCTTTCATTTTAAAGGTGCTCTATTTGAGGCCGGGCTTATGAATTCAATGATATACTTTTAACAAATGTGTTTGTCAGAGGCCTACAGGAGAAAGTGTCCCTGGACTTTTATTTCTAAATTGGCGATGATAAGCAAAAACGTTTGTGCAATGTTACATCAGTCATATCAGTCAGCGAACTGTCTGAAATATTCAAATGTTTAATCGCTAAACATATGACAAGCTTATTATAGGTTTTCAAATTATTTCTACTATGGTGAATGTTTTGAGTTGTTTGTTTCTGTAAGTTTACTTTCACAATCTGTCCAAGAATGAATAATAATATGATGTATTTTCTAATTATTTATTTGAACACCAATAATTACAATTAAATAAATCAGATTTCCCAATAAATTACTTTCTGTAAATCTATCAAATAATGTCAGATGGTCACAGTATTACTTTCCATTGACTTTCATTCTATGGACAAAACAAAACAACAACAAAAAAAAACTTTTGTTTTCAAAGAAAGTCATATTGCCGATTCACACTGCTTAGACAGACACAGACTGAATAAAATTTTTCTTGTCTTTTTGATTTTTAAAAAAAATAAAACTTGCTACATTTAGATTCACACCTCTACAACTCATTTCATTTTTCAACATTAAAATTACATTTGTGTTTGTTGAAGAAAGATGCTACGTGAGTAAAGAAATATGATCAAAAGAGGAACTATGTGTTTTTCTTTACATGTCCACGAGATCATAAAGGGTTTAAAATAATTCTGGCGTCCTTATGGAAACCCATTTCCATCACATAAGAAAAAATGGTAACTCTGGTAAGTCATAATTATGACAGAAGTTGAAATGATGACATACTAAATCATAATTATGAGATGAAAAGTCAAAATTATGCCTTTAAAAGTTGAATTATGACAGTCAAAATTATAAGAAGTAAAAATTATGAGATTAAAAAGTCCTAATTGTGAGATCAAAAGTTAAAGTTGGCGTCATTAATTTTGACTTGTCATAATTTTAACATTTTAAGTAATGATTTGACATTTCATCTCGCAATTATGACTTAGTATGTCATCATTTTAACTTTTTATGTTATAATTATGATTTACCAGAGCATGATTTTTTTCCTTAAATGGCAAAAATGGGCTTCCATACCTCCTCGACCATACCTCCTAACAATCAAAGATGAGGAAACCTCAAGAAATCAGAAATACTGTGGACTCCTTTTCTCAGGATGTGATGTCCCCCACTTTTTGAAAGCAACTTAAGGAAGGCATGCTGTGCAAAATAAAAGCACCTCCATCATTCTTCATAGTCCCAACCAGACAAAGCTTGATGTATATCCTAAACCTTGACACACACTTATCGGGATTTATATAAAAAATAAATGACGCAAGTATGTGCGCAGCGCCTATAGGCCTACTCTTATACTAGAGTGCAGTTATTAATTAAACATAATACTTCCCATTTACATATTCAGATTAAATATGCAGTAACACTTTACAATAAGGTTCATTAGTTAACATTAGTTACTACATTAGTTAACATGAACTAATAATGATCTGCACTTATACAGCATTTATTAATTTTTCTTAATGTTAATTAACAAAGGATGAGCCATCATTAAATGCTACAACTTCCTAATTTTGGTCTAGGGTTAGAAGAGGCAACATTGAGATTGTGATCATTGTATGTGCTGGTGATGGGGGCAAAAGACAAAACTCTACACAAACTGCCAATAAACATACTTTATTTTACAATCAAGGAGAAAGGCGTGACATAATAATAAACAATAGAAAACAAATAATAAACCGGGGAAAAGGACACATGCGGCACCAAAGAAAAGAAAAGAACAAAACAAAACTAATGAAAAGAAAAATAAGCAAAGCAAAGCTTCAGCGTGTTTCATGCCCTAATTTACCTATTCTTTTCAAGCAAAACAAAAAAATACAAAAGTGGCAATCACTTATAAACTGGTGTGTCTATACATTAAGTCACTGGGTGTTGCAACATGTACNGTGATGGGGGCAAAAGACAAAACTCCACACAAACAAGAAAGGCGTGACATAATAATAAACAATAGAAAACAAATAATAAACCGGGGAAAAGGACACATGCGGCAACAAAGAAAAGAAAAAAAAAGAACAAAACAAAACTAATGAAAAGAAAAATAAGCAAAGCAAAGCTTCAGCGTGTTTCATGCCCTAATTTACCTATTCTTTTCAAGCAAAACAAAAAAATACAAAAGTGGCGATCACTTATAAACTGGTGTGTCTATACATTAAGTCACTGGGTGTTGCAACATGTACGTCACGTGGCATACTACCTGTCCAGTTTTCCCATAGGGTGAAGAGAAGATTGTAAATACAATTAAAAATTACAAATTATAAGAAAAACAAAAATGGCAAAAGAAAAAGAGATGACAACTCAAAACTGCACAAAGTAAGAATGTCACTAAACATTACAAAACTAACAAAAGGGCAGATTAAACAACTAACAGAAAGGAACAGGAAAGCAAAGCTATCTTGCATTTGTCCTGCTGCCAGAGATTGTATATAATAGGGAGATAAGAGGGTCTATATCTCTTCACATCAGTCGCAACATTCCCTAGTCTGCCTTAAAAAAATTATTTTTTTTTAAATACATTTTTATCAAGCTAAGATCTACATATACTGTAGTTCCCAAAGAAAGTACTGTTTAGTGTAAAACATGCTGAAGATTAGCAAACAGGCAGTCAATTAATTAAATGATTAGCTATTTCCCCTCAAAAGCTGTTTAATCAGCATAGTGAAGCCTCTCATCCATTGACATCCATTCAAAAAACAGCCTTGGGGTCTCCCTCCCTGCGTACCGCCGGGGCGCAGCGTTAGCATTAGCCGTTACGCTTTTTTGGCTAAAGGTTGCAGGCTTGCCTTCCAGTGGCTTTGACTGTTGCTCTTTTAAGGCAGGAACACACCAAGCCGACGGTCGGACATCGGGCAGTTTTTGTTCGTCGGCCGACTAAGTTTTCTCAGTGTGTTCCGCACCGTCGGCTGAAGTTGGTTCTCATCTGCTTTTTTCGGCCGATTTGACATGTTGAATCAGCACCAAGCGGGAAGGAAGTCGACCGGAAGTTGAAGTCGGCCGAGTGCTGCCATCTTGTAGCAGAACTTCACTTGCGTTAGCATCCCATTGACTCCCATTCATTTTGGCGTCACTTTGACAGCGAATAACTTTACATCTGAGGCGTTTAAAGACTCCATTTGTCCATTATTTATTTCTAAAGATACACGACAATGTATAAAGGGCTCCATTACCTTCTATGTTACATTATGGCCCCGTAGAAACAGTTTTTGTAAAAATAGGCTAACGATTGCGTCATAACCACTCGACTCTCTGTCGCACAGTAGAGAAATTACCGTACAGACAGGAGGAGAAGCTCGCAGGCAATCGGGGAGACGTCAAGAGAGAAGCCCATAGATATAGAGTCCATAAAAGCAACGGGACAAAATATCTCTACAACGTTTTTGGGGAATTGGAAATAATTCAGTACTCCCCGCTCAAGCTCGCCGTCTCTGCAAGATTAACGATGGCAGTTTGCACGCACAGCTACTAGAAGATTTACATCTGTCAGACAGGTTGCTGACGTCATCAAGCTTAGTTTGAGTCTGCGCGTCAGAAACGGAAGTGCTAAAAATCGCTAAAAATGGGCTTCACTTGTCTCAATTGAGTTCCAATGGGGTCGCTGTGTCCATTTCTTTTACTGTCTATGATCAGCACCGGTCCGTCGGGCCAACTGATCATTCTGTTCAGCTACTGCCACCTGCTGGTGCAGAAATGCATTTCATCTTGCGCAGGCACAGAATGGACATGCTACTTGGCCGTCGGATGTCGAGCGTCGGTCAGAGCAACTTTCGACACAGACGCTGCCGACGTGACAGTCTGCTTTCGTCACCACTAGTTTGTCGGCATAGGTTTGGTGTGTTCCTGACTTTAAACTTTGGTGCCAGACAGGATTGGTAGCGGAAATCATGACATCACACAAGCTAATA
This sequence comes from Anabarilius grahami, assembly GCA_003731715.1. Lineage (NCBI taxonomy): Eukaryota > Metazoa > Chordata > Actinopteri > Cypriniformes > Xenocyprididae > Anabarilius > Anabarilius grahami. The sequence goes on from RJVU01042551.1 coordinate 6,520,570, forward strand.
AAGATTGACAGCTTCCCGAACCAATAGCCGTCCCGTGTAGGCATGCCTAAGAAATTGACAGGAGGAGGGAAAGAAAAAGGCCACGTTCACACAGCAGCAGAGTACGGTTGTCAGTCCTGTATTTGAGTCCTTAATACGTTTGCGTTCACACGCGGTACAGTTATTTACGGGATTCTCAGGGATTCTGTGTGAACGGAACAGGCCTGAACAGCTAGTTGTCTGTCATGTCATACAGTGTGAGAGAGCCAGATGCTACTGTAAGCTGCTGTGTGAACGAGACATTCAAAGATCCACAGCTGTAAGTAAATGCGGTTGTCAATCCCAAAAAATGACAGTGTGAACATGGCCTATGAGAACACACACAGAGGCACAAAGGCCACGTTCACACAGTCATTTTTTTGGGATTGACAACTGCATTTACTTAACAGGTGTGAGTCTCGAAATGTCTCGTTCACACAGCAACTTTCAGTAGCGTCTGGAACACTGCCTGTATGAACGTGCAACGAGTGTCAAGCCCGTATTCTCTTACTAGTAACCATGACGACAGAGATCAACATAATATTAAAGATGGCGACGTCAATAAAACTGAAAAGTATTAGCACTTTTCACATGACATGGAGTTCATCCATCAAAACTTCATTAACCAAGAGCAGCATGTAAACACGCGCTAGCCAGAGTCTTTAACCGCTGCACATGTCACGTACTTTGCGACATCTCGCACATGAAACGGCATTTGAATTTGGAAAAGACACACAAAACTGACAGGAGCCGCTCCGGTTGTAAACAGTGATTGGATCTAACACCTTCAGATGACGCGCACAGCTCATATCTCTGTTGCAGTAAGTTACCGAAAGCGAAACCACACACAAAACACCGGCTCTCTCGCACTGTATGACATGACAGACAACTAGCTGTCCAGTCCTGTTCCGTTAATACAGCGCGGATTTTCTGAGAATGAATGCAGTTGTGAGTCCTGAAAGGTGTGAGTTCGGTTATAGAATGCGGTTGTCACACCGAAATACCGTATTCTGCTGCTGTGTGAACGTGGCCAAACAGCTACCAGGACGTACTGTAACATCAACATTTACTAATACATTATTAAAATCTTGTTTAACATTAGTTAATGCACTGTGAACTAACATGAACAAACAATCAACAACTGTTTTTTTTTCATTAACTAACGTTAATGAAGAGTAGTAAATAGGCTACAGTACCAAATGTAGCCTATTGCTCATGGTTAGTTCATGTTAATTCATTAACTAATGAACCTTATTGTAAGGTCTTACCAAATATGCCACTTTCATGAGTGGACCAGAACACAAATTACATTAAAAAATATCCAGAAGTTAAACAACTTGCACTTTATATTGCCTTTTTATTTCTATCACATATTTTAAATCATCATATAAATTAGTTATCATTCGAAAACTTGAACACACTCTCCATACATAAATATATTGTGTTAATTCACTTTTCAGTTTTCATTTATAAAGAGGATAAATGTTGCTTTTAATTTCAAATTCATTAACGTTTAGCCTAATATACCCCCATCCAACTGGTTTTGTTGACCGAAGGCTGTTAGCCTATTAGAGACTGTTTTAGTTTATTTTTGTCGTCCCCCAATTGTTGTTTTTCTGGTTTCATTATTTTTTTTTGTATTATGTTCAATATTGGCATTTGAATGAAAGTGTATAGCTAATATTAATGTTTTTCACAAAAATAGTTCTAAATTGTTTGTGTGTGATACAGTGTATAATTTCCACATATAATTATTATTTTTATTTTTTAAACAATTTTGTTTCAAACTCTTGTTTTTATATAATTCAAAGTGAGATGATACAAGTGGCCCTTCCTCTCCAAACCCGGAAGTGTGAAAAGGATTTTTTATTTTTTTTTAGCAGAACTCAGTGTTGCCAGGGTCGCGGTTTTCCCACATAATTGTCTTTTTTATCTGTAGACAAAGAAAAATGAAAAAAGATCCCTTTAGTAATGTGTATTNTAAAAAAAAAAAAAAAAAAAAAAACTAATAAAATTATTTTATATTCACAACTCTTCTGTGAAAGAAGAGTGAAAGAAGAAAGAATGAAGAGCAGAGTATACATAGGGTTTCCAACTGTTTTGTATATGGAATCGTCACATTTATAAGCATACAGTTCATCAAAGTATAGCGTTCTGTATTAAACCTGCACAGATATATTACCTATCTATCTATCTATCTATCTATCTATCTATCTATCTATCTATCTATCTATCTATCTATCTATCTATCTATCTAAACCAAGATTGTCCCTTATTTTCTTTTGCTGAACTTGGCAACCCTTTGACTAAATATCTAAAATATCAGTTTTTCATTTATCGTTTGCACAATGTGTTAAACAAATTGGGGAAGTACAAAGACAATATGTGTTTTATGGGGGGGAACTACCATACCATATTATGTGTGGCTGTCAGGCTATTACATTGTGAGAGTTCTTCATACTGTATGTATAGCTCACATTTTAAACAATTCATCACTAAACAATTTATCATGCAAAGTGCTGAAAATGATCTAAAGGAAGAGTAAAAAAGAATTAAAAGCAGGCTACCAAAATTAAAATAAAATAAAATAATTGAAGAGGAATAAAATACAGATTATATAATTAAATAGGCTAAATCATCTAAATGACAGAGAAAAACTAAAACTTTTTTTTATGGGTATCCCATAGCTGGCAAATGTGACTGGACGGGGGAAAAATTGGGAGCTGGCAACCCTGCTCGTATGTGAAACCGAAAGCAGACTATCAAACCATAAGACGCCATTGCGGAAGATACAGAAATCATCAATCGCTTCACATGAGACAGTAAGTTCGTTAAACTTTTCATAGCTGTAACATCGAGAGAGTATTTGCGTCTAAACAGACCTTATGACAAAAATAGGCTACTTAATAAAACTGACAGTTACTATCGTGATACTTCACGTCAACTGCAACACTTATAAAATGGCCGAAAATGGAACTTAAACTTACACTTTTTTTTCTTTTAATTAGGAGAATTTTAGTTTTAATGTTGTTAATAACGTTAATATATTGAAATCTTGTTGACTTTAAATCATATTTCATTGTTTAAATAATGTTTATAGTGTAATGTCCACGGTAAGGCCGCGGAAAGTGTTGTCACAGGATAGATAATCACATAAACACATAAAAATAACATCATATTTGCTTAATGCAAAACGAAAGGTTGAAAAACACCAGCAAGACGTCAGCAGTGTCATTAAGTGAAGGTGAATCTACAGTGTTTGAAGAGGCTGCTGCTTGTGAAAGTGTGCGACATGTCGGACATTTGCTCAACATTATTTACAGTAACTGGAGAAAAACTGTTAATGTTGAGTTAAAGTGAATTAAGTGCCATTTAAATAAAATTTGTGTCAAAATTCAGTTGTGTATGTTTTGTGTGTCCACATTACAGGCCTGAAATCAAGTCTCACATCAAGGAGGAAGAGAAGGAGCAAACTGTATGTAAAATGAGTGTGTGTGAGGAAGGAGAGGAGGAGAACTGGACCTGGAAAATGAGTGAAGTGGCATCTCTTCACACTCAGAGAGCACCATCTCCAGTATCCAGCTGTGTGTACATGAAGAGTAACGTCTCTATGCGTGAGCCCCCTTATCTCAGGGATGGACCATCTCCAGTATCCAGCTGTGTGTCCATGAAGAGTAACGTCTCCATGCGTGAGCCCCCTTATCTCAGGGATGGACCCTCTTCAGGATTCAGCAGTGTGTCCATGAAGAGTAACGTCTCTATGCGTGAGCCCCCTTATCTCAGGGATGGACCATCTCCAGTATCCAGCTGTGTGTCCATGAAGAGTAACCTCTCTATGCGTGAGCCCCCATATCTCAGGGATGGACCATCTTCAGGATTCAGCAGTGTGTCTATGAAGAGTAACGTCTCCATGCGTGAGCCCCCTTATCTCAGTGATGGACCTGCTGTGACCTCTGACCCTGTGTGAGTATCATGAAGTTCAGGGCTGGCCCAGACTCTGTTGGCGCCCTAGATGAGATATTATATTGGTTCATTGCCACTAAAAAATGGCAACAACATACATAAGTGCGCATGTGGTTGCACAAATAGTTGTTAAAATAAAGGGTAAAAAGGCGGTCCGTGTACCTTCGGATAATTTGTTTTCTCGTTTTTATCCTATAAACGGAAAAACAAAGAAAGCATTCATTTATCACATATTTGAAACTCTTCATGAGCATAAATAAAATCTTGAGTCGTTTTTTTATATTTTTATTTGTGTTTTAATCACACTTTGCCAAATGCAAAAAATAAATAAATAAATAAATAAAATAAAAACCAAAATGAATAAACAGGTTGAATATTTGATCTCTACATGGGCGGGAATAAAACGCCCCTTTCCGCTGATTGGTCAACCAAAGATCAAGCCGCGCCATCAGTTCTTAGCTTCAGAATCAGCTCCCCGCAACAGAATATATAGTAGCTTGCTTATATCTATCCGATACATTTGTTCAGATTATTACAGAGTTTATTGCAACTACATTTAATCTCGTTCTCAAACAGCCAGACTAATAAATGGCTCGACACAACCTGTGCCAGGGCAGAGCCTAGACAGAGCTTTCTTCCGTTTACGCATAAATTGTGTCGTGAAATACTAATTTATTGTATTAAATAATAATTTACATGGCATCTGCTCTCACAACTACTCCTAGCCTAAGTATTTGGCACACCGCTGTTTTATTTAGCTGACCAACTCTAAAAATCTCTGCTGGAGCTGCACGACGTGCTGAACAGAGTGGAGAGAATGTATTTACAGTGAAGATCAAGCTGCAGTCAGCAGCTCTTTCTCAGTTCCACGCAACAGATCATCAGTTACAGCTGTATGGATTCTTAACTTGGACATTTCATCTAAGTCTATATCTCATCAAACAACCAGATTAATGAATGGCTCGACACAAACCCTACAGAACATAGCTTTCTTCTGCCTATGCATACATTTGTGTGCGATGGAATTAGTTTATCATATTAAATATTAATTAATTTACGTTGCATCTTCTGTCAAAACTACCCCTAGCCTATTTGGCACACTGCCTGTTTTATTTCGCTGATCAACTGTGTGCCAAAAATGCGTGACTCAAATAGCGCGTAGGGAATGTACACTGTGTTCCAAATTATTATGCAAGTGACATATCAGTAATATTTCAGTAGAATAAACATTTAGATTTTAGTTTTTCTAAGTAAATGTTTGTTTGTTTATTTATCCATTTCTTTTTAGATAACTGGTATCAATCTCAGACAAAATAATTTGCCAGGTCTATGGAAACCCTACTTAGAGGTTGTTCCACATTATTAAGCAAGTCACAGTTCTCATGCAATATGAGGAGGAAGAAAGATCTTTCTGAAGATGTAAAGCATGAAATTGTGCAATGTTGTGCAAAAGGCATGAAAACAACTAATATTGTGTGAAAACTGAATGGAGATTATCGAATTATCATAAGATTTGTGAGTGATTTAGAGCACAGCAGAACTCGGTCAGATAAAGGCTTATTAATGAAAGTTCCTGTCAAAAAAATTTATTGTATTAGAAGGGCAGCTATAAAAAAGCCAGTGTTGAGCAGCAAACAGGTATTTGAAGCTTCTGGTGTCTCTGGAGTCTCAAGAAGCTCTCCATGCAGGCTGGCAGTTGTGCGTAAAGATGCATTTTAGACACCACTAACCAAACCTCACAAAGAGAAACATTAACAGTGGGTGTAGAAATACATGAAGACTCATTTTTTAAATACTTTTATTCACTGACTAATGCTGTACTACAATAGATGGTCTAAATGGATGGATTTTTGGATGGTTGGTGAATGGCCACCACGTTCCAACAAGACTGCGACGTCAGCAAGGAGTTAAGAGGGTGATGATTTGGGCTGGAATATTGGGAAGTGAGATGGAGGGTCCCTTTAGGGTCTCTGAGGGTATTAAAATGACTTTTGCAAGATATTTGAAGTTCGTAACTGGCCATTTTCAGCTATGATATAAAAAGGAGGATAGTGCCTTCTGAAATACAATGCACTATGCACTATCCCATGGTGCAAAAAAACACCACAGCAATAAAACTGTTTGAAAATGTATTTCTACCCTGTTTAGGCTCTGCCCTGGCACGGGTTGTGTCGAGCCATTTATTAGTCTGGCTGATTGATGAGAATGAGATTAAATGTAGTTGCAATAAACTCTGTAATAATCCGTACAAATGTATCGGATAGATATAAGCTATTATATTCTGTTGCGTGGAGCTGATTCTGGAGCTAAGAACTGGGCTGCGTTCAGCCCCGACAAAACGTTGCAAAACATTTTTTAAACGGAAACGGTGGTGAATAAAAGAGAACATCCCAATCGAGTGAAGGGACTTATGGAAACTTCTAATTATTGTGATACAACATTTGCCTCGCATTTCAGGATGAAAAGACAAACATTTTTGTTGATATATATTATTTTTATTGTTTGTATTAGGCTTATTATTATTGCTGATCACTGTTGTTGTGCTATGATATTGTAATATTTACCATTATATAATCAGAGGAGTATAGAAAAGTTTATGAAAGTGTCACTTCACAATACAAAAGCAAATATATAAGTATAGTATTTTTATGTTACATTAATACCCATTGTGCGAGCTGTCTCTTTAATACTGCGTGGTTTATATACATCTTGCCGCTGATTGGGCTGATATTTCTGACACACCCACCAAACAAGAGAAAACGTATCTCAAACCTGTTGCACACCGTTGCACACCATTTCCAGGAAACATGTAGTTCAACCCGGAAACCATAGCAAAACGTTGCACGCCGGTTTGAGCTTGAACGTGCCCCTGATGACAGCTTGATCTTTGGTTGACCATTCAGTGGAAAGGGGCGTTTTATTCCCGCCCATGTAGAGATCGAATATTCAAGCTGTTTATCCATTTTGGTTTTATTTTTTTTGCATTTGGTGGATTAGAACAAAGTGTGATTAAAACAAAAATAAAAATATGAAAAAAAGATTTTGACTCGAGATTTTGTTTATTTATGCTCATGAGGAGGGTCGAATATGTGATAAATGAATGCTTTCTTCGTTTTTCTGTTTAAAAGACAAAAACGAGAAAACTAATTATCCGAAGGTACACGGACCAAAGGCTATAATATGTATCCAAACTCAATATATCTATAGATGATAGTCTTGGAATTCAGATTAATCTAATTTTCCTCCTACCTGGCAGCCCTAATTTTGAACACACTGATAAAATGATTCTGTGGTGAAATAAATACTACACAGAGAGAGAGAGAGAGAGAGAGAGAGAGAGAACTATATTAGTACTCAATTCAAGCATGTAGAAATCAAAGCTTAAATATCAACAATATAAAATTAAGTAAAACCTGCTTAACTTTTCTTATTGTTCTTTGTGTACCAATGTCTCTGTGTTCAACCCTGTGCATTACTTCTATCATGTAAATATGATGTACATGATATATATTGTATTATTTACTTAGAAGTAAAGCATGCACCCCAAAAGCATGGTTTAATTCAGTGTTATATTATAATATTTTGACTTACACTTAGATTTTAGATTTTACTTAATTCTATATGTGAAATTAAATATAAATCAGTAATATTTACTTAATTTTAAGTTCAGTATTAAGTTCAATAGTAAGTAGATTTTACTTTATAATAACAGGTAATTTGTACAGAGCAGTAGCAGTAAATTTACTTAAAATGTGTTAGTGCAAATTGTTATGAAGATTTTATCAAGTAAATCCTACAAGTTTATTTTTTTTTCAGTGAAAATTTGATTAGAAAATTACATATCCAAACTTAAATGGCTGCTGCACTTAATGTACTGTACTACATTTATTTTTCTTTTCTATTAATATAAAACTTGTGCCTGGGCACCCAAAACATGCAAGTCAAAGTGATAAATCAACCAAGTTGTCTTTTAAATTTGAACAATCAATATGCTCTGGGAGTTTGTTTAAGTGCAGTACCCAATATGGCCACTAGATGACATTCAAACTACAGTTGGTGATTAAAAAAAGGGGTTTAATTCATGAATGCTTTGGACTACTGGCCTCTTTTGAGAGGAGACACTGATTTTATTGCTGAAGTGAAAGCAAGCAACAGTCAAAGTAAAAATAAAACAAAGTTCTGTCATGACAAGTCTTGGAGTGTTTGACATGGTAATCGATATGACAATGTAGATATATTTGGTCTTGGCAGAATAGATCTGCTATGCTGCTGCTTTATTGCTGCGGCTGCTGTTGATTATTGATGCTGCTGCTGCAGAGCAAGTACGGGACTTGCTACTGCCAATACATACACGACACGCTGCTGTGAGCAAGTAAGACATGCTGCTGCTGTGCAATATAGCGTACATGAATAACCATAGCAGATCTATACAGGTGGAGCTGGGGAAGGTGGAGAGTTTTTGAAGCGCGCTGCGCTGCTAAGCAATGCTAGCTCATGTATTTAAAGATTAAGCATGCAGCTCACTGGCTACTAGCTATTAGCAGGTTGTGTTAAAGGACCTATTAGCCTGCCCATTAGAGTTTCAACTTTGTATTTATAGAAGCTTAAATTAAGATAATTTTTTGTCAAGAAAACACTTAAATTGCATTAAGTGAAAGTGACGTGTAAGCCAAGTATACTAACAGCAGGGCCATACTTTACAATGGGAGTTTTTTTTTTTTAAGGGAAAGAGTGAACAGTGGAAATTAATTTGTGTGGTAATGAACATTATTCCTCATTCTTCACTTTTACTGAACCCAGAATATTCCTTTACTGTGAGCAAGATTATTTCTTTATCATTTTTTAGAATATAAATTGTTTAAAAGCAGCTTAACAGAAATTGTATGTATCCATGCACGAAACAGCATAATTCTTTTGATTAATGTCAATGTTCTTTGAGGTTCAGATGAATTATGTTGACATAAAAAGTCTGATCAGAACAACATCTGAAACTTCTCTAGGCTGACAGAGCTGATGATATTGATCAAACGCTGCTGTCTGACATTATTGTTGTGTTGAGGGTTTAAAGACTGTCAAACTGTGGTGCAGTGAAGGTGAACTCAAGTCTGCAGTTGTAGATTTAAAGAGAAAACTAATTTTAATAGCAGTATTGATTTAATATTAACTTGAGTATATTTTTCTGGCTGCCTCTGGAATCTCGAGTCTATCCCGAGTCTGGGTTAAACACCCCGTTATTGCCGCCTCATACATTTATAAGATTTAAAAGACTCAACAGGACAGATACTTTAGCTATAAAGTAATATGTTTTGCATAATATTTGTCAACAAAATAGGTTTGTTTTAAAAACACAGAAAAATATATAAAAACTAAAGAATCTGAAAGCTTTGAAGGAGATCCCGTAAAAATTTAATATTGGCTTTACAGTAGTAACAATAATTGTTACAATAATATCATATAATATTTTATTATTATATGATATTAATTAGAGGAGACAAATATTCTGCAGAGAAACAACTTGATATAATTCTGTTTGTTTGTTTGCTTGTTTGTTTGTTTTTTCTCAGTATCAACAGCAGGAAGAGAAAGAGAGCAGCTTCTCCAGTACCCAACTGTGTGTTCATGAAGAGTAACAACTCCATGCATGAGACCCAAAAATTCAGTGATGGAACAGTGACCCTTTACCCTGTGTGAGTATCATGTAGGGTTAGAGACACAAGAACACAGAATGCACAAAGCTGACACAAAAAATTCAAGACTGCTCAAACTGGACAGTAAGAGCAAATATGAAAAAATGCAGAAACAAATTAAGTCTACAGTCTTTTATGAAAAATCGTCTGTCATCAGTTGCCATTTACATGTAAATTAATTACATGTAATCATTTCACATGAACACTGCTTTTTCTTCATGTCAGTCTTTCTGTGATGTTTTAAAAAATGGTTTCTGGTAAAACTTTTTGATGACTGAAATCTTGATGTCTCCCTACTTTGAATATGCAGGTCATTATCTTCCCCAAATGCCTTATTTGCATAATTTACAATTTGTATGAAATGTGGGTAAACAATATCAGTGCGAGAACAAAACCTTGAGGATCTTCATGTGTGATATTAGAAAGTCAGTTGGCCACAATAGATAGAAATCAGTCTGAAAGAGCAAACACTTATTTCTAGATGTGGTATGATTTTCATATCAGGCATGTTTAAATTCTTTTCTGTTTGTTTTGTGTCTCTGTTCTTAATGTGTTTTCAGTGGTGGGAGAGCTGACCAGATCAGATATGTGTCCTGTCAGACCAGCACATCCTCCTCCTGTCAGAAACACATCAGTCATCATGACACAGAAGCAGCTCTGCAGCTCGATTCTCACCAACCAGTGCATGAAGGTCTGCAGAGAGTCAAAGACCAGCACAAAACCAGCATGAAGAACAGATATGAGAGCGTATTTGAGGGAGTCAAACTACAAGAGCATCAGACCCTCCTGAACAGGATTTACACACAGCTGTACATCATAGAGGGAGAGAGTGAAGGAGTGAATGAAGAACATGAGGTGCTACAGATGGAGAAAAGTTACAAGACACTCCAAGACACTCCAATCAACTGCAATGACATCTTTGATCCTTCACCTGAACCAGGATATGAGGAGAAGAGGAGAGAGAAGAAAGACAAAATCAAGACTGTTCTCACTAAAGGCATCGCTGGAATTGGAAAAACCGTCTCTGTGCAGAAGTTCATTCTGGACTGGGCCGAGGGAAAAGCCAATCAGGATGTAGATTTCATGTTTGTGCTTCCATTTAGAGAGCTGAACTTGATTAAAGATCATCAGTACAGTCTTCACAGACTTCTTCTGGACTTTCATCCTGAACTTCAACATCTGGACTCAAAGATTTATGATGAATGTACAGTTGTGTTCATCTTTGATGGTCTGGATGAAAGCAGAATTACGCTGATGTTTACAGACAGTAAGAAAGTTTCTGATGTGTCTGAGACTTCATCAGTGGGTGTGTTGATGTCAAACCTCATGAAAGGAGATCTGCTTCCCTCTGCTCTCATCTGGATCACCACCAGACCTGCAGCAGCCAATCAGATCCCCTCTAAATACATCAACCGTGTGACAGAAATTCAGGGATTCAATGACCCTCAGAAGGAGGAATATTTCAGGAAGAGAATCAGTGATGAGCATCAAGCCAGCAGAATCATCTCACACATCAGAAGAGCAAGAAGCCTCCACATCATGTGCCACATACCCGTCTTCTGCTGGATCTCAGCCACTGTGCTTCAAAACATCCTGAAACAAGATCTGAGTGCAGAAATCCCTCAAACTCTGACTGAAATGTACATACACTTCCTCCTCATTCAGACTAGTATGAGGAACCAGAAGTATGAAGAGAGAGATCCAGAGAAACTCCTGCAGTCCAACAGAGACGTGATTGTGAAACTTGCTGAACTGGCTTTCAATCAGCTGATGAAGGGCAATGTGATGTTCTATGAGGAGGACCTGAGAGAGAGTGGCATAGACGTCACTGACGCCTCAGTGTATTCTGGGATTTGCACTGAGATCTTTAGGGAGGAATCTGTGATTTATCACAGGAAGGTTTACAGCTTTGTACATCTGAGCTTTCAGGAGTTTTTTGCTGCACTTTATGTGTTTTTCTGCTATTTACACAAAAACAGTGAAGTTCTGAAAATGTTCCTGACTGGAAAGTCCAGAACTCAGTGTGGGAATGTTTCTCTGGATGTGTTTCTGAAGGGAGTAATGAATAAAGCCTTGAAGAGTAAAACTGGACACCTGGATCTTTTCCTTCGATTCCTTCATGGCATCTCACTGGAGTCCAATCAGAGAGTCTTACAGGATCTGCTGATTCACACAGAGAACAATCCAGAGAGCATCAAGAAAATAATCCACAACCTCAAACGAGGTCAAAAAAACAATGTCAGTCCTGAAAGATGGATGAATCTGTCACACTGCTTGATTGAGATGAAGAATAATTCTGTAGTTGAAGAAATGCAGGCATTTTTAAAATCTGGATCAAAAGACAAACGCCTTTCTCTTGCACAATGTTCAACTTTGGCAAACATGATCCTGATGTCAGAGGAGGTGATGGATGAGTTTGACCTTAAAAAATACAAGATCATTTCATCACGAGAGGGTCAAAGGAGACTGTTACCTGCTGTGAGGAACTGCAGAAAAGCTCTGTGAGTGTGAAAATCAACTGAATTGAAATATGAAAACGATTTGAAATATGAACATAATACCCCAATGTAGGCTAATAGATTTCCTCTGGTAAATGAACTGTAATGACTTTTTCTTTTTCCAAAAAAACTTTTATTGACAGAAATTAGAAGTGTCCCCAGATCAAAATATTTAAAATAATTGTTTTAATTTAGTAGTTATAATTAAAATCGAAGTAATTACATTTCTGAATTGCAAAAGTTTTAAAAGCTGAATGTTCTTCAGGAATTACAGTCTTTTTAACAGATGAATTTACATGACATTTCCATCCTTCATGATTTACTGCACTGCAAAAAATGCTGAGTTTTTGTCTTGTTTCTAGTCAAAATATCTTACAGTTCTTAAATCATGAAGCATTTTCTTGACAAGTAAAAATTATTTACTTGTTTTCAGAAAAAATAAGTCAAAATTAAGTGAGTTTTTCCTTAAAACAAGCAAAATATTCTGCCAGTGGGGTAGGCAAAATAATCTTATATCAATAATACAATAATCTTAATCCAAATTGAAAACAAGATTATTGTATTATTAATATAAAATTATTTTGCTTAACCCACTGGCAGATGTATGTAAATGTATGGAAGGATAGTTTTCCATATGCGGACACATAAATTGTGACATAATCCAAATGCAACTGCAAATCTTGCTTTACCGTTTGCGTTTTTGCTGTCGTGAACACACAGGGACTGCCAAATTTCAAATGGAAAAGCAAAGTCCATTTGCAACTGTATTTCCCATGTCTTAAGAGTTATGACATTTTTAAATAGCAATCTCAATTACCACGTCTGATTTTTAATTTTCTTTGCGTCGCGTATATAGCCTCTCAAAACTCAAATGCAATCGCATTTCATTTAGCATTTGAATTTTCAATGCCTTACACAGAAACCTGTCAATCAGTGTCAGAGATGGGACTATACTGTGGGCCGTGTTTGAATGGGAAGTGATGTCACTCGCAGTCGACTGTCAAGAGGGGAAATGTCATGCCGAATGCTTTGAACAATGGAGGAAATCGGTGAAATTTTGGCGTAACTTATGGTAAAAGTTGATGACAGTTCACACTTTACAGATTTCCTCTTACTCAGAAGACATTTCGTTTTGACGAACAGCAGCTGAGGGGACTATTTGTAGAAGACTAGAACAGCATGGATTAAGGTACATACAATACAGTACATACAATTTTATAAATGTGTATTAGCGAGAAACAGAGCATTTGGAATGTATGGCACTGTACATATAATGACTATTAATACATACAATATAAAACATATATTTGGCAGCTACTTTTGGCTCTCCCTTTTTTTCTCGCTAATACACATTTATAAAAAAGCATATGTACCTTAATCCATGCTTTTCTAGTCTCTAGTCACAAGCCGGACACATGAGTTACCGCATACAACGTAGTACTCAGTCGTCTCTGGTGGTGTGTCCATCAAAGGACATCCTGGTCCTTTAGTTGTTCTGTCCCTCACAAAAAGCCTGTCAGCCACTTCACTCAGGTTTGCGAAGACAACATTACTGATACTGCTGTTCGTCAAGGTGACAAACTCATTTAACCTGTCTTCTGAGTAAGAGGAAATCTGTAGAGTGTGAGCTGTCATCAGCTTGCATCATAAGTTCCTCCACAATTTCACCGGTTACCTCCATTGTTCAAAGCATTCGGCATTACTTTTTTTTTTTGGTTTATCAACAAGTATACAAAAATATACAACCTTATTGACATAGAGGGCCAGGGGTAATATAAATTACATTATATGAAGTAAAGGTGCTTTAAAAGACACTTTTTAAGAACCAGGCTAAAGGTCACAAAGCATTCAGTCAACTGTACATTATAGGAAAGAACAAATATTATAAGATGCACACAGTGTTATCGATTTTAAGGCTTTAACATTGCTGGAGTTGATTTTGTATCCAAGTAATATTTCAGGGGCCATATTCACAAAACATTTTATCTTACCATTAAGAGTTTTCTTAAATAGCAGTAAAAGTTCTTAGCCAAGGGCAGTGTTTCCCAACCAAAATTTCTGGAGGCCCACCAACACTGCACATTTTGCATGTCTCCTCAATTAAACAAACCTGATTAAGGATCAGCTCATTAGTAGTGACTCAAAGATCTAAAATGGGTGTGTCAGACAAAGGAGACATACAAAATGTGCAGTGTTGGTAGGCCTCCAGGAATGTGGTTGGGAACCACTGGCTAAGGGTTTTCTCTTAAAAGCTATTCACAAAGCTGCTGAGACAAACTTTTACTAAGGAATAGAGAGAAGTCTTAAGCTAAGAGTAAGGGCGGGGTTGACCTCGTTACTATGGAGGATGTCAAGGCGCTTACTAACTATGCCCACAGTGATTGGCTGATTGGGGAGGGGTCTCTGTCAGCGATTAAATCAGAAATATTGTAGAATGAGGTATCATATTTCCATATTAAAATAAAGATTTTATAATAAAAATGTTGCCATATTAAAATAAAGATTTTAAGATGTAGGCTAAGTGTCACTAATTAAACTAGTTTATGTTCAGCTAATTGTCAGCCTCTTCGTGTCTGCGTCTTGAGAGAATGCAGAATTCAAGCAACAAATTATGTTTTATAAACGAAGTTTGGGAGGAGCGCGTTTGAACGGTCTATCTAATCAGCTCAAGAAGAAGTATAAAGATCCCCTTGGACAGCACACCGAATACACTTAATACTATATATTTTTTTTCCTCTTGTCTATTCGATCATTTGTAAGTGTGAACTCGTGAAAACAACTGCACAGGTAATTGGACATTATTTATTTATTCATTAAAATTTATTTTTGCCGTTGTACCATAGATTCAAGTCTATATATCAAAATATTTATTGCATTTATAAAGAAAAGGTTCAACACCCAAGGCTCTATCGCTATTGCCTCAATGGTGTTCAGTGTCTTTGGTCAGATTGCTGAGGCAGACTGACAGCAAAGGCTATTAGGATTGTTTGTCCTCTTGACTACTCCTAACGTTTCACAGATTTAGGAGATACTTTTAGCGCTAAAATGCTTTGTGAAATACTCTTAGAGCAAAAATTTAGGAGTCCTAAAGTTAGGATTGACGCCCTATTTTTTTAGGAGTTTCTTCTAAATCAGTAAGTTATGAGCTACTTTTAGCCTTAAGATGTTTTTTGAATATGGCCCCAGGGCCCATATGAATAAAACTTTTCAGAAATGCTCTTAAGAATTGTCTTAAGTGTTGACTTAAGTGTCAAAAAATTCTTAGTAAAAAGTAGGACTTGTCTAAGAGTAGGAGACTTTTATAAAGAAGCTAAAAGTAACTTTCAGTAAAGTCCAAGAGTGATTCTTAAGTGCTAACTGAAGGAGCATTTAAGTGTTGCAAACTAAGAACTACAATGATGACAACCCAAAATGGCCGCCCTCATCCTCTGAATCAGCCAATAGTGAGCCTGCAAGGGTGAAGTCACAGCAGCATGAAACAAACCAACCACACTGAAACATTAATATTAAATTTATTCTAAAACAATTCTTTGCATTGTGCAAAATTATCACAGATTACTATTGATGCTTTGGAATCCTTTTCTATTGATATATGTCTCCTCATTTACAATTGGAGCAATGATGTGAACATGAGTTTCATCAATGGCTCCAACAAATCCAGGGAAGCCCGAAATTTTGCTGAATTGTTTGAAGATCAGTTGGAAAGTCAATGAACTGCCAAATAGTGGTCAAAAGTGAAGTCTGGCCTGGGAAAATTGACATTTTCACCCTTTATCCATATATTATAAAAAAAGTTAGAGATTCTGTAAATATATTGCATAGATTGTGCTTGGAGTCAATTGTTTTATTTGTGATAACTCAATGAAACGTCAAATTGTGCTGACATTTTTACCAGGCTGTCATACAAAGAAATTATGAACACATGCAAAAACATGAGGGGACCAATGAAATATTAATAACTGATTATGTTGCAGTCAATGCATTCTTTTTTTTTTACCAATTAATGTTGTCAGATAAATACCTTCACTAAGTTTAGTGTTTTGATCTTGCCTCATATTTTTAAATATTTTTAAAAATATAAAAATAATTTCCTCATATTTTGATGGGTTAAGCAAACTTGTAGTGTCATTTAAAAAAAACACACACACACATCACTTTTGGCATCTACCGTATGTTTGGTGTGGTCAGTGCCACAACAGTGCTATATAAGACCCTGTTGACTGTGCACTGATGGGCACAAATCATCACCGGTGCTCTGCTGCATTTTTCCAGTCACCAAAAATGTAATTATTACTTTCATTTTTACAGTTAAATCATTGATTTGTAGAATGGGAGAAGTTATTAAATTTCTTACTAGGTCAGTTAAAATAAGAATACATTGACAATCAAGCTTTTTTAATTTTAATCAGAGTCCTCTCTTTTTTCAGATTAACAGCCTGTGATCTCAGTGATCAGCACTGTGAAATTGTGGCTTCAGCTCTACAATCATCAAACTCCTCTCTGAGAGAGCTGGACCTGAGTAACAATCGCCTGCAGGATTCAAACCTGAAGCTGCTCTCTGCTGGACTGAAGAGTCCAAACTGTCAACTCAACACACTGAGGTTTGAGTTTCACATTCATTCATTAATGCTAATAATAATTACAGCTGCCAAAATTAGAGCGTTAACATATGTGATAAATTTTTTGAGTTAACACAAATAACGCAGCATCTGTTTTTTCCTTCATAGCCAGTGTAACATTATATGATCAGGCTCTTATATATGCAAATGCTTTTAAAATCTGTGAAACTCCTGTGACAGACACATGACTTGTGCGAACAGAAAGCTGCTTCAGACAGCACACTGGTGTTCTAACGAATAATGGTGCCAATTAGATTGGGGTCCCAACACTATATTTGCATTGTTTTAAGTAGGGCTGCACGATATATTGAAATTATTGAACTATTGTAAATGCGATATGCGTATAGCAACGGCATGTGATATATGAATGATTTTAAAGGTGGAGTAAGTACATTTTCAAAAACACTGTTTGGAAATTAGTCAGGCCAACACCAACAACAAACGTGTAACCAATCAGCATTAGGAGGCATATGACGGTCGAGGAGAGAGAACGAGCAAGAGGGAGATTTTAAGAAAAACTGCAGAAAGACAAATGAGACACAGTACAAAAGAGCTGAAAAGAATATCACTGGAATGAAGGTTTATGACTGGCCAAGTGCTTTAGGACTAGGCTTGGGTATCGAGTATCGAGTATCGATTGGAACCGGGACTAGCTTTGCGATTTTCCCGGAATCGTTCAAAAGTTTATATTTCGATTCCTAGTTTCGATTCACAGTCCGCCGACTGGAAGAAGAAACCGCTGAACACCAACGAAGAAGCGTCCATCGGAAGTGTTGGCATAACCGAGCGAGTCGAACATGGATAGCGTGCGTCGGCGGTCCAAAGTGTGGCTTCACTTTTTTTAAACAGAACGAAATCTCGCCAAAATGCAACATTTGCGGCAAGATTGTTTCGTGCATAGGAGTGTGCACGTCGAACATGATAAAGCACCTCCGAGTTCATGACTTCGGTAAAGTTGGTTTTATATTCGCACATTCGGGCATCCGTATTCAATAGCTTTGTTAATCACACTACATTTGACATTCAGTGGACATTCACAAGTAAATATGCCATTAAAACAATACTTGCCTATTTTGATCGACTGTGAAAAATGTTGTAAGTTGACAATCGTTGGTTGTCAATATCATGTCGCTGCTTAAAATTTGCAAACATTAATTTATTGCACATTTATTGGAAAGTCTGAATTTATCAGAAGTCCGAATGTGCGAATATAAAACCAACTTTACCGAAGTGAGTTCATGGAGTAGAAATAAATGTGTGCACAGCAGGAGATACTATCTGTCCAGAACGCTCACGCATCCTGCCTGAGAAGGCAGATATGATCATTTTCCTAAACAAGAACTGTTTCTGATTTTATACTGTACCTGCTGCTAATCTGGACTGGGTTTTACAAGTTGTTTCTTATTGTTTATTTGCTATTCTGCACCAGGTTAGCCCATCAGTGGGAGCACGGTAACATGTTCAAGTACCTGCAGCATCATACACTCATGTGTAAATGTGTTTTCAAAAATAAAGCTCTCTTGAGGAAAGTGTACCCCTGTGAAAATATATTCATAATTTATAATATTTATATTCAAGTTCATAGATTTGATATTTAAATTGTAGTTGAAAACAGCCCTGTGAGAAATTCATATTAAAGTTCATAAAAAGTAAAAATTTCATAGAATTAAAATTGATGGAGAAGGTCAGACTATTTCCTCCAGAAAGACCGTTGGTTAGCTAGCTCATTTAAAATATCCTAAACTTTTTTTGACCCTGCCTCTTAAAAGAATCGGAATCGAGAATCGTTAGGAACCGGAATCGAAACAAGGAATCGGAATCGGAATCGGAATCGTTCAAATTCAAACGATACCCAACCCTATTTAGGACCCGCGTTTATATTAGAAAAGCTATTAGAAGAGCTAAGAGGAAGGCCTGAAAACAGATGCAGAGGCTGCTTTGATTCCACTTAACATGTGAGTAACACTGAGTTTGAGTGCCATTGATTGTCTGGAGCTGCTGTGCTGTTGTCAACTAACAACAAACACTTTGTATTTACTCTTGTGTACTATGCATTCATTTTTTTGTGCTTCCTTGTCGTTCATTCATCAACTGCGCTTTATATTTCATGAAGCATTTTGTTGCGCATCAGCTGTGATAAACAGAATCCACTCACATTGCATATGTAACAGTGGCCAGATAGTGAGAGTTCTGCAGGTAAACCACTGCGCACAGACGACCACTAGAGAATGCAGTGTTTAGCATCATTGGTAGTGCATTCGCCTCGCATGCCAGCAGCAGACGGGCCGGGGTTTGAGACCAACTCGGAGCAGGGTGGTTAATGGTGGTTAATGTCTGTGCATTAGGTCTTAAGGGGACAGCAGCCTAATACAGTCAACCTGCTGCTGTCTTGTCAAACTACAAAAGATTGAAGAGAAATTCAATCTCTGCTCTTGACTGAATAACTTTTGTAGCTTTATAATGAATCAGTGTATATTTTATTCATGTGAAGACTATGCAGTGTTTTAGATTAACAAGCAGCGATGAATGGGCCCTCGCACCCGTGGCCACCGCCACCCGCCTTAGGAAAACAGTGAATAGTGGGCAACATGCATGTAAGCGAGTAAATACAGGAGAAATATTGAAAGTCATTTCGACATGCCACACTTCCTGCTGCCAACAGGTGGCGCTTTGACTTTTACTGAATATTGCCATTTAGATGTCTTCAGGTCAGGACTATTATAAAACATGTGAAGTTTGGAGCAGATCGGACATTGTTTGCCTGAGTTACAACAACTTCCTGTTTGGTGGTGTTAATCGCATGCTTTAGCACTCAGCCAAGTGTTGCATGATTTAACGTGTCTCTAGCATGTTTGGTACTTCGTAGCATATTGAAATGTGTTTCTGGGAGTGAATTACAGTGTAAAGCATGCCATTTCCTGTTGTCAACAGGTGGTGCCATGGCTAACTGAATATTGACATATAGATGTCTTTAGGCCAGGGCTCTTATCACATATGTGAAGTTTGGGGCAGATCAGACACTATATGCCTGAGTTACAACAGCTTCCTCTTTTATGGCGAAACATCAAACTTTTTCAGGCCGCCACGGACACGCCTTTCTCAAGATCATTGGAATTTAACATCGCTAAGGCCTTAAGATTAGACTGACCAAATATGATGTTGATCTGGTTTAATCTCTATGAGGAGTTAATTACAGTGTAAAACATGTAATTTCCTGTTGCCCATAGGTGGCGCTATGAACGTAAATTTTCACCACTTCTGATGTGTGTGCAAAGTTTCATGAGTTTTCGAGCATGTTTAGGCCCTCAAAAATGTGATTCATTTCGGAGAAGAAGAAGAATTGACTGGCCAATTACAATACTAATTGACCCTTCGCAAAGACCCACCCCCCCTTAGTTACTGTTACTTTGTCCGACAAGCCATGGCGCTCTCACTCCACACAGAGTGAAAAATACATCTCGGAGCAAAGAGGACACTGACAACACTTTGACAGACAAGACAGAGCAGGTTACTTATGATATTAAAGGTGCCATAGAATTGAAAATTGAATTTACCTTGGCATAGTTGAATAACAAGAGTTCAGTACATGGAAATGACATACAGTGAGTCTCAAACAACATTGTTTCCTACTTCTTATGCAAATTTCATTTGTTTAAAAGACCTCAGAAGAACCGGTCTCTTTCTCAGAGGCTTGATAAATACGGGCCCAGGGCCCATTTTTTTCCAGTGAGCTTTTTTGTTTTGTTTTTTGCCAAATTTTTTACCATTTTGATGGGTTAAGCAAACTTGTAGTGTCATTTAAAAAAAAAACCATCACTTTTGGCCTCTACCGTATGTTTGGTGTGGTCAGTGCCACAATAGTGTTATATAAGACCCTGTTGACTGTGCACTGATCGGCACAAGTCATCACTGGTGCACTTCTGCATTTTTCCAGTCACCAAAAATGTAATTATTACTTTCGTTTTTACAGTTAAATCATTGATTTGTAGAATGGGAGAAGTTATTAAATTTCTTACTAGGTCAGTTACAATAAGAATACATTGACAATCAAGCTTTTTTAATTTTAACCAGAGTCCTCTCTTTTTTTCAGATTAACAGCCTGTGATCTCAGTGATCAGCACTGTGAAATTGTGGCTTCAGCTCTACAATCATCAAACTCCTCTCTGAGAGAGCTGGACCTGAGTAACAATCGCCTGCAGGATTCAAACCTGAAGCTGCTCTCTGCTGGACTGAAGAGTCCAAACTGTCAACTCAACACACTGAGGTTTGAGTTTCACATTCATTCATTAATGCTAATAATAATTAGTGCTGTCAAAATTAGAGCGTTAACATATGTGATTCATTTTTTGAGTTAACACAAATAACGCAGCATCTGTTTTTTCCTTCATCCATTTTCCTTCATACCCAGCTAACAAAAAGGAGTTGTCAGAACGTTTTGTTAACGTTCTCTTTAAGTTATGAAAACGTTTTTTTCTGAATGTTTTTTAAACGTTCAAAACGTCCATTTTTTTTTTATGTATTAAGGATGTTTTTTCTTGGTTTATGTTAACGTTAGAGGAACATTCCATTCTATCATTTTGGAAATGTTATGAAAACTTTATTTTCTGAACGTTCACAGCACCTTGCCCCACTAGAAATTTTACGTTCCCAGAACATTCTCAAAACATCCCCACTGGTGTTAAGGACGTTGTCTAGTAATGTTCCCAGAACGTTTAGAGACGGTCACGATGTGGAGTTCTTTTAAGGTTTGGGGGACGTTATTTGGCGGACCTTCACAGAACATTCAGAACGTTCTCTGAACATTTAGGGAACCATATTTTATATATATTTTTTTTTTAGGGAACATCCCTGCTGTCCTTGTCAAAAAAGTAAATTAATAAAGGTATCTGCTCAAACAAAAACAAATTTTTCTTAAATGTCTTACAAAAAAAACCCAGCACATCCATGAGCTAAAGTAACTGCCGTATCACTGCATCAGCAACTACACAGTTACTGTCTTTAAATAAAGCAACATGCAGCAGATCATCAGTGTTTCTGGATCATCACTGACTGAAGCACAGGCTCTACTCTCCAGCACAATGGTAACCTCACAAAACTCAGATAACAGAAACAACATTAAACTAACAGATCTCTCTAGATATCTGCATCTGCACTTATTATAAACCACTCTGACTTTGTTTCTTTCATACAAATCTTCTTAATGAGGTGTTGATGTTTTATCAAATTTATAAATGTCACCGTTATGGAGGTAAGCGCTTGTTTTAGTTGGGCTCCTGACCCTTAACATTTTAATTATGTTTTCTCCAATTGTTGCAATTGTGTTTTTAAAGCGTTCACTTCAAAAGGAATTGTGAGAGAAATCTAATCAAATGGATTTGATTGCTTATTGTTGGTGATTTTCTCATCATACAGTGGCTTTATTCTCTGGTCTCTGAACATTGTATTTTCTTTTGTTGTAGTCCAATGATAATGTATAAAATCCTGTCATGTTTTGGTATTTTGAAAGTTTTCATTATTGGCCAGAATTTATTCATACAGCATCATGTAGATTCACACAGACATCAAGATTCTGCGTATGATCCTCAACAATGGTGACAAAATTTTCAGATAAAAAGATTAACTCTAAACATCACAAAACAAGCTGCTAAAGTCTGGATCACACGCTGATTCATGATGTCTGTGTTAAAGTTAGAAAGAAAAAAACTCTGCTCAAAACTCTTCTCTGTATAAAGAATTACATATAAAAAAGCATTAATAAAACTAACAGTTAATACATTCACAGTTTGAGGCTTTAGTGATGATCAGTGAATCACTAGCAGAAGTTCTCTTGCATTTATTGCTATAACTAACATGTCTTGATAACACAGTTAAAGCAGCCAGAGAAAATCTAATGTTATACGTCAAGAATCAGGAGCCCATCTAAAGCAAACGCTCACCTCCATAACGGTGACTTCAAACTTTATTATTTTCTATAAAACACACACGTAGAAGCAATGTTCTCGTGACCTTGTTCAACTTTTGAACGTTTTCTTTCAATGTTATGAGAATGTTCTTTTAGTAAAAAATAGCATTGTATGGACGTTCCTTGAACGTTGTTCTCACAACGTTTTCTCTATATAATGAGAACATTCATTAAGTACAAATTGCAATGTAAGTATGCTTTTTATAAACTTTGTACTCAAAACGTATTATGATAACATTATGAAAACATTCAGCAAATAATAATAACATTAAAAGCATGTTCTCACAATGTTATCCTAAGAACGTTCACACTCAACATTACGAGAACATCAGTCAAGTACAAATAACGTGATAAAGACGTTTCAAGAACGTTGTTATGAGAACGTTTTTGTTCAACATTACGAGAACATCAGTCAAGTATAAATAACGTGATAAAGACGTTTCAAGAACGTTGTTATGAGAACGTTTTTG
>RJVU01042551.1:6544415-6561244 GCA_003731715.1 Anabarilius grahami
ATTACTATTGATGCTTTGGAATCCTTTTCTATTGATATATGTCTCCTCATTTACAATTGGAGCAATGATGTGAACATGAGTTTCATCAATGGCTCCAACAAATCCAGGGAAGCCCGAAATTTTGCTGAATTGTTTGAAGATCAGTTGGAAAGTCAATGAACTGCCAAATAGTGGTCAAAAGTGAAGTCTGGCCTGGGAAAATTGACATTTTCACCCTTTATCCATATATTATAAAAAAAGTTAGAGATTCTGTAAATATATTGCATAGATTGTGCTTGGAGTCAATTGTTTTATTTGTGATAACTCAATGAAACGTCAAATTGTGCTGATATTTTTACCAGGCTGTCATAAAAAGAAATTATGAACACATGCAAAAACATGAGAGGACCAATGAAATATTAATAACTGATGATGTTGCAGTCAATGCATTCTTTTTTTTTGCCAAATAATGTTGTCAGATAAATACCTTCGCTAAGTTTAGTGTTTTGGATCTTGCCTCATATTTTAAAATATTTTTAAAAATATAAAAATAATTTCCTCATATTTTGATGGGTTAAGCAAACTTGTAGTGTCATTTGAAAAAAACACACACATCACTTTTGGCCTCTACTGTATGTTTGGTGTGGTCAGTACCACAAAAGTGCTATTTAAGACCCTGTTGACTGTACACTGATGGGCACAAATCATCACCGGTGCTCTGCTGCATTTTTTCAGTCACAAAAATGTAATTATTACTTTTATTTCTACAGTTAGATCACAGTTAGATGACTTGTTGAGTGGGAGAAGTTATTCAATTTTTTACTCGGTCAGTTACAAAAGGAATACCTTGACGATCAAGCTTTTATAATTTTAACCAGAGTCTTCTCTTTTTTTCAGATTAACAGCCTGTGATCTCACTGATCAGCACTGTGAAATTGTGGCTTCAGTTCTACAATCATCAAACTCCTCTCTGAGAGAGCTGGACCTGAGTAACAATCGCCTGCAGGATTCAAGCCTGAAGCTGCTCTCTGCTGGACTGAAGAGTCCAAACTGTCAACTCAACACACTGAGGTTTGAGTTTCACATTCATTCATTAATGCTAATAATAATTAGTGCTGTCAAAATTAGAGCGTTAACATATGTGATTCATTTTTTGAGTTAACACAAATAACGCAGCATCTGTTTTTTCCTTCATCCATTTTCCTTCATAGCCAGTGTAACATCACGCCTTTTATTTATGCATATGCTTTTAAACCATTCAAGCTTGACAAGACACAAAAGAGAATGCAGTGTGGTACTGGTGTGCTGTCTATGAATCTCCTGTGACAGACATGCGTGTCGTGCGCACAGAAAGCTTCTCCAGACAGTGCACTGGTGTTCTGACGAAAAATGCTGCCTATTAGATTGTGCTACCAACACTATATTTGCATTGTTTTAAGTAGAGCTGCATGATATATCGAAATTATCAAAATATTGCAAATGCAATATGCATATTGCAACGGCATGCGATATATGAGATATGAAATATAATTAAAGTTTTAGGTCAATGCATATATCCATTGCATATGTATCCTCATAAGCACTGTCTTGTATGAGTTAAAAAGTGTTGAATAAAGGTAAATAATTATGAGAAAAATAAGATGCATCAGATGCTTCGGGTTTTAAAGTGACATCAGCCTAATAAACCTGCTGCTGTCTGTCATTAATGTTAATCAAAGAACAAAAGAAAAAGAGATGATCTCTCACAGCTCTTGACTGAATAACTTTTGTTGCTTTGATAAGGATTAATCTATAGTAAATGTATAATATAAGCAGTGAAGACTGTGCAGTGTTTTATTATTCAGCTATATATTTACCTGTTAGACCTGCCTGAAAATCTTAAAGCACTGTTTACAAGGTTATATGGGTCAAAACAATGATAATAATAACTTTTTTGTGCATTTATAAAGGCAGGTAAAAATCTGAACTGGCCCGACTGGACCAGTAGAAGAAACTAGCATTGATTCCTGATGTTAAAGGCACGGTTAAATTTGACATTTATACAGTGGGTTTATGTGAATATTGTTTTAAGTTCACTTAAATTAAGAGTTGTTATATATTTGTAAAGTCTATTAAATGTTAAAAATTGATGGTTTTAAATAATATTGTAATGTTTTATGGCTATAATTAATCGCTAAAATTGAGGGAGGGGGGATCCAAAGAGACATCTATGGAAGTTAATTAATGGCAAATGTTTTTGAAATAAAAAGCCTGTTGAACTGAAAATGCATTGCATTAACCGTGCTTGCATTTTAATGCATTGTATTTTAAGGACTTGAATTTTAATGGTCTAAAAATTCAACATGGTCATATATTTAATCTGTAAATATTACAATTCAAAACTTTTCACACGTTTTCATTATTAAAAATTTGAAGATTCATATTTACCTTTCAGATTTCACTTCCAACAATCTGTTTAAAATATTCAACCTAAAATATTCAACAGGCAATTTTAGGTACGTTTTATTTCGCTTCCACAAATTCAATGGTTCAAATTCAACAGAAAATTCAACAGAAAATTCAACATTGGACATCCAGGAACTGCAGGAATAGTAGTAGATTGCAGATGCATGATCTACATCTGCTGTTAGTCGGCCACACTAGCAGGTGGCGCTATAGAGGGTATGCACGTGACGTCACCGTCGACTGTTACAACTGCGGTCACGCCTGCTAAGTGGCAAAAGACTGAGCGGCAGCATTGGTTTTCAGCACGAATGCTGCAAAAACACACAAAACACTTCCAAAACGGGAAAGAGCTTTGTGATTGACTGTACAAATAGCTTTGACACAAAACCTGAGGTATTTAACGACTGCCGAAAGCTACAGAAAAAAGAAGCAAATGGATCACTGAAATTCACAGAAACAACTAGACTCCAGGCAGAGAAACATGGATTTGCAGTTATCATTTTGTGTCAAATTGTTGGATTTTGAGGTAAAATAATACCGTATATATTGTATTGTTATATATTATGCTGACAACTCATCAATTCAATATTTTCCATCTTAAATTCTGCATAATTGAGTGTTTTTAAATGATCAACACTGACAAAAACTATACTATAAAACTATATATGTTTTAGGGCTTGACAATATGACGATATTACGCAAATTTAAACCTACTTATATTGTAGTTATATAAAATATTCACAGGCAGATATGCTTTATGTATTTCCCCCGTTGAAGTCAGGCACAAATAAATAACAGGAAACACAACTCCTGGCTACATGTCAATATGCATGGATTAGGTTTATTTGACAAGTTGTAAGAAACACATTCAATTCCAACCTTTAGTGCAATTGTTTGTTTTACTCACGTTTTCGCAGTTTCCCCTATTAAATCCAGTCACGCAGCAGGTTCTTTTGCCACTCAGTCCAGCTGGGTGAGCGCGTTTTCAGCGGAAAAGTGACGTCGACGCATACCCTCTATAGCGGCTGTTAACGAAGACCCAAAAAACAGCTAGAGAGAATCATTCATTCACAAATACGGATTTACAGAAATGGAGTAAGTAGTATGTGTAGGAGCCATTTTAATGTGATATATTTGCCCATTGGGTGGCGCTCTGGCATAATATATTGGGCAATGGGTTTATGAGACAACAGGTGTATTGGTACTTGGTAGTGGGGAAGCTGCATCCGAAAACCTAGCTGACTTGTTGCCTCGATGCCTTATCAGGCAATGACTTGTAAGGCAGCATTTGTGCATGAAGGCACCTCAGGAAACTGATTTCAGACAGACTTCAGAGGCAGCGTAACAGTTTTGATCTACAGCAAACTAGCGTGAGCTTTGGTGAGATCTAAACAAATATTTAATTACTACAGTAGTAATTTCTCGTTAGAAATTACATCAAAAGTGGAAAATGGTTGTCAAAAACATATTTACAAACAAACTGACCAGCAAACGCAACTTTCAGACGTCATCTTTATTTTTCTAGCTCAACTGTCATGAATAGAATGCATTGTGGGATATCAAAGGCAGCGAAGAAAAATCTATGCTGCCTTCAAAAATCAATCAAATGAAGGTATCTCAGGAAACAGGAAGTGAAGCTAACAATGGATTCAGACGTGCCTTGATACCTTCCTACCTTGAAATGTGTCCTCCAAAGGCAGCATTTTCCAGTTTTCGGACGCAGCCACAGAGTAGCGTGCAAGGTCAATTATGGTTATATTGTATGCAGTATCTACAAGGTATGGACTTGATATTTGTTTGCTGTGAACCTAAAAAGATGACACCACAGAGCTAACTGGAAGCAAGGTTTATTCATTGAAGCACAACAAAGAAAGACACTGTTTGCAATTTAAATCCGTCAGTCAGATTCTTGCTCACTCTTACTACCAAAACCAGCGGCTTAATGGAAAGCCGTTACAGTATACAATGATTTTCAGGGCCAGAATATATGAGGAAAAGCTGATAAAGACACAAAAGCTGTGTTTACATTTAATTCAATGTCTTAACAATTACCAATTATCTTAACAAGCCGTAAGGGTTTTTATTGTTGTGCCATGCTATGTTTTGCATGCGTTTTTCTCTTTCTCTCTCTATCTCTCTCTCCCCACAGAGCAAGTGATACCACCTGACCTCATTAATGATGAGTATCCAGTTGTGATTGGATGATGGGTGGGGAGAGAGAGTATTTAATCGGCAGCTAACATCAGAGCAGTGCTGGTGATTTTTAGTAAATTGGAAGGGAATTTTGGTCTGTCATTATTTGCTGATGATGGGTCTGTATGGAAGAGAGGGCGTAATTTGAGTTATATTTTTAAACAGTTACAGCAGGCAATTAATACAGTAGAGACTTGGGCAGAGGAATGGGGATTTAAAATTTCAGTTGCAAAATCTAAATATGTAGTATTTGGTTTTAAAAGAGTTAATCCAGAGCAGGGATTAAAGATTTGAACCCATTGAAAGGGTTAAATCATTTAAATTCTTGGGAGTTTGGCTTGAGGAGAGAATGTCTTGGAGGGTTTTTATAGGTCAAATAGTTTTAAGATGTGAGAAAGTTATTAATGTTTTAAGATGCCTAGTTGGAAGAGACTGGGGTGCGGGTAGAGATACATTAATGATGATTTATAGGGGAATTATTAGATCCAATATTGATTATGGTTGTATGGTTTATGGGGCTGCAGCGCCATCTGTTATAAAGAAATTGGAGATTATTCAAGCTAAGGCTTTAAGAATTTGTAGTGGTGCTATGAAATCAACACCAATTAATGCACTGTTAGTTGAAATGGGAGAGACTTCATTGAAATTAAGAAGAATTAAGCTATCCCTGTTCTATTGGTCTAAACTCAGAAGTTTTAAATGCACAAACCCAGCTAGAAAATTGGTTGAAGATCATTGGGAGTTTCAGAGAAGGGATGGAAGGGATAGAAAGGGGAGCATGATGTACACTGTTGATAAGAGTGCTCAAGAATTGGGTATGAAAGATTTTATAATTGGGCCTGCAGTTTGCTGGTCTCCAGTTCCATCATGGTTGCTGCCAGAGGCTACAGTTGATTTTTCGTTGCTAGATCAAATGAAGGAAGGAAATGGTGATCCTGTAGCCTTAGTCAATGAACATTAAAAAAGAATCTGGTCAGATTGGGTGCAGATATTCACTGATGGGTCTATGTTTCCACTCAACAGAAAAGCTGCAATAGGGTTAAGTATCCCTCAAGTTCATTTTAAATTTGGATTACGTTTGCCAGATAACTTGTCAGTCTTGTCGACTGAGCTAGTTGCAATATTGTGGGCCCTTGGGTGGGTGGAGGGACAAAGACCTGGGAAATATGTTTTATGTTCAGATTCCACTGCTGCACTAATGGCAATAAAGGGTAGGAGGAGTGAAGCCAGATCAGATTTAGTTTTATAAATTCTTGTTACAATGTATCGGGGGATAAAAATGGGGTACATGGTGGGGTTTATGTGGGTTCCAGCACATAAAGGGATTCAGGGGAATGAAGAGGCTGATGAGATCGGGAAATTAGCTACACACAAGAGTGAAGTTGACTTGAATGTAATGTATGGAAGAGTTGAGTGCAAGAGTTTTATACAGCAAAAAATATCACAAATATGGCAGAAAGAATGGGAGGAAGGGAATAAGGGCAGGCATTATTTTTCAATTCAGCCTACTTTAATGCACACAAGATTAGAGAGGAGGGATAGTGTGATATTCACAAGATTACGATTGGGTCATTGTGCACTGAATTTTGGGCTGGCAAGGGTTGGCAAGCATCCAGATGGCAGATGTTTGTGTGGAGAGCTGGAGTCTGTGAAACATGTAATTATGGAGTGTGTAATTCACAGTGTTGCAAGAAGTCGCATGTTTTCTGAGCTGTTGGAGTCTGGATTCCCATCTATATCTTTGAAGCTAATTCTTGAAAATAAGGATTTTGAGACCACAAAGATTGCTTTACATTTTTTAATTCACACTGGTCTATATAAGAGGATTTAATATTTAAGTTGAAGTTTATACCTTTGAAGCGTCTAAGCTGCCGCAAATTTCACAAGAAGAAGAAGAAGAAGAAGAAGAGCAGTGTTGGTGGTGGCTTGATTTTGTGCAGCAGCTGAGGTCTCATCTTCAAACCCAGACATGATGTTGTTTTGAAGCCAGTAGTTTGGTGACTTAGTGTGTCTTTACCTCTTCTGTGTAAACTTTACTGAAGTAGATTTTCTGACCTTTAGTCTCACTGATTACATTCTATGGTTGAGACTTAAGAGAGAAGTACTGAAGAACACTGCTCTGCTCTGATGATAGCTGCCGCTTAAATACTCTCTCTCCCCTCCCATCATCCAATCACAAGTGGATACTCATCATTAATGAGGTCAGGTGGTAACACTTGCTCTGTGGGGAGAGAGCGAGAGAGAGAGAGAGAGAGATAGAGAGAGAAAGAGAAAAACACATGTAAAACATAGCTTGGGCACAACAATAAAAACCTTTACGGCTTTGGATGTAACAATATACTAAACTAAAGAAGATAATGTATGTTACTATAGGTAATGACAAAATGGTAATTGCTGAAGGAATGATTCACTCAAAGATTTTTATTGTTTCATTACTGGACGAATGAGTGTTTTTGAATAAATCTCTTGAATAAATAATTAAATAAAAAATTAACAGTCATTTGTCGCCACCTACTGGGGTAACAATATAATTGATACAATCTTTATTTGAAGACACGTTTATAGTAAAGATAAATTAATAATAATAATAAAAACTAGAATACGGCTAGAATATTTAACTGGAATATTTAATTAGACACAATGAATTAAATTCATCAACAAAAAAAGAAAGAAATTAAAGCTGCAAGCAGCATTTATCGGGGTTCAAGCATTTAAGGCCTTTAAGCACATATGCGTAAAAAGATATAAGTTTCATTTAGCAAGCGTGTAACCACAGACTATTTTCAGGCAAAACACAATTTACCATTGAAAATATGTTTTTTATTATTTTTATTATGTTATAGCGCCATCTATGGTCCGATCTCCATAAAAGTTGGTATGCTTCTTTAGAGTCATATGCTGCATGTTCATTTTCGTGAATTTCTGAGTTTTCATTTAGGTTTTTGTTTGGCCTTTGAGTATATTTTGCCACGGCCATTTACTAAATGACCCTGTTATAGCTATGAAAAGGGTAAAGTTCAACTTAATTATTTAACTAGAGGGAATTGCGCTGCACTGGTTTGGTTTCCGATCAGGCAAAAAACCTAGGACTAGCTTGCAAAAGTAGTTTTTTTACATAATCGCGAATATTTAATGAACAATTTGATTGATAGCAGTGGTTCTTGAGGCAAAGTTGTTCAGCATGAGGAGATCTATCAAATTATATGAATACTGTGTGTATGTGTGAAACACCACGTGATTACAGAGCAGGACCATTTAAGACAAACCAATTCAATAGAATAAATTGGACTTACCAGCGCTATACGAAATGGAGCCGACAGTTTGGTTGTTTACCTCTGCTCGCTCGTCAGTATACAAATGTGACATTAAAAACAGAGACTGCTGCGCTACACAGCTAATCGTTGGGGAAAAGTAGCTTTTTACTGGAAAAGCTTGTGTTGAAAGCAGAGCTCTTCAAAGCCATTTAGTGTTTGGAGAGTTACCATCACGGTGTGCGGGAGGGACACAATAGTGAACCTTAAAGCTCTATTTAATTTAATTGTCATCACTTCATTTTATAGAAATTGTTTACACACGTGACTATATTACAGTAGAATAAATTGTTACTGTAGAATAAATAATCACAATAAAAATGAAA
Organism: Anabarilius grahami; assembly: GCA_003731715.1. Classification (NCBI taxonomy): domain Eukaryota; kingdom Metazoa; phylum Chordata; class Actinopteri; order Cypriniformes; family Xenocyprididae; genus Anabarilius; species Anabarilius grahami. The sequence continues at coordinate 6,552,670 of RJVU01042551.1, forward strand.
CAAACTGGCACACATAGGCTATTATAAGCGCGATTCATGGACGGTGACACGCTGCATAGAAACAGCTGCTGTCGCAACTCTGGAAAGCTGAGTTTACCGGCACAAAATAAAAATGTATTATATGTTATATGTATTTAATTAATAAATCATTTTTCAAATCATATATAGGTCTTCAAAACATATATGATTTTTCCAGACCAAAGTAGTGTCTGGAAATAAAACGAAATATTCTGACACCTTTGATAGGGTGGGCCAGCCATCAATCTGTGTGGGCCAGTGCCGCCCTGGCCCTTGTGTGGCCTCACCACCGATGTATCCTATAACAAACATTACATCTGAGGAATGCTTCGGTTTCCTTAACTCTTATCATAGCTTGTGCGAGGCTCTGCTTTAATACTGGGATTGCCCTCATATGTCATACTCCAGGATTCCCCAACAACACTTAACCTGAAAACATACATATTGTGTACACCTTACTGATGTACAATATACACAACACTATATGTGCAACAAGCAGATGAGCCCAGAAAGTGCTTTGCCATTAGAAAAAAAAGAGAAAAATAATCCATGCAACAGGCCACATTTTCTTTATAATATGGGAGAAAAATGTTTTTGCACATTGTGTTAATATTCTGGGCTCATCTGGTTAACTGTAGCCTCTCTCTCTCTCTCTCTCTCTCTCTCTATATATATATATATATATATATGAATTTGGTCTTTTATNCTCTCTCTCTCTCTCTCTCTCTCTCTCTATATATATATATATATATGAATTTGGTCTTTTATCAACTCAATAAACCATGTTAAGCATTTTCTAAGTGAAACTACTTAGTTCTGTAAATTTACAAGTTTCTAACTTCAATAGCATTTGAAGAGAATTCCTTACAGTCATAAAACCAACTATAGTGTGTTCATGTAAGTGTCACTCTTGATGCACACCTTTTAGAGCTTTTAAATTCATTAAAATAAATAAGGGTCCATACGGTAGTTGAAAAAATAGCAATATTTAGGCTAGGCTACACATGATTTGACAGTTTATTTCTATTAAATATCAAAAATCTAAAAGGTGTGCATCATACCTTTCACCTACAAAAACACTTATAGGTTGGTTTTATGACTGTGAGTCATTCTCCTCAAATGATATTAAGCTTTAAATGATGGTATATTGTATATATGAGCATACAGTAAGTGAGATACACAGCAATATTTACATATGATTTGACAGTTTATTATATTAAATGTCAAATATCTAAAAGGTGTGCGTCATGCCTGACAGCTACACTTTACAGTTGGTTTTATGACTATAAGTAATTCTCTTCAAATTATGTATTGAAGTTAGAAACGTACATACCAATGTTGTGTCTGACTTTAGACACAGTCACTGAATTTGTGAATATCCAGCATCAAGCCAACTTCATGCCAGTTCATTTCTCTGGGTCTTTTATATCACTGTACTAGTTAATTAAGCTACGTTAAGTGTTTTCTATGTGCCCACAGCGAGGTAATCCTGTATGACGTATGAGGGAAACCCTGTTAAGAAAACTAACAACCGAGAGAAATAGATGTCTTCATCAGATTTAAATCAGCGGCGGGAAGATTTTAAGAACAAAAAGGATAAAGAGAAATAAAGCACAAATGAGCAGTTATTCTGGCAGCAACAGGTGTGCAATACAATACGATTTTAAAATATGTATTACATATATAGATATATATAATATATGAATACTATATGAATTGTATACATAAAAAAAAGCTTTATGCTTACCTCTTGTAAATATGAGGCAGCTTTAACTTATTTTCCACTAAATTTCCCATTTTTAAAATGACATCATTTGAGATAAAATGCAAGACAAAACCATTTCAGCTATGGCGCGTCTATCTTCCTATTTTTAAATTAGGAGATTTATACAATCAAATAATAAATAGGATATTATTAAATTAAATATAAATGTATTCTCATTATTCCAAGCATGTGCCATTTTATTCACAGCAGATGATCATGCAACTGACTGCGTGAGCACGCGCGCTCCCACAAAACAGGCTCCTCCACAGTGAATAAATCGGCATCCGAATGCCGATGCAATCCGAGTTTTATCACTGAGGTGCTATGCAAATTCTGTTATATTCTGTTATAAACTTTTTTTTCAAACGTCCACATGAGAAACAATTACTGTCTGAATAGGGCTATAGTGATTGAAGATGCGCCATTTAAAAAAATAAAATAAAAAAAGTTCAAATAGATGAGACCGCAGATTGGTACAATTATTGATGTATAATGATTATATTACGGAATAAGAATCTTTTCCTCACAGTGTTATTGTATGACTTCTAAAGACATGGAATAAAATGCATGAATTGGACTACGTTTATGATCAGTTTATAGTGCATTTTCATGTTATTGTGAGCAGTTGTCCCATGGGAAACAAAATAGAAATTAAATGATAAAGTGATGATAACATTTTACATCACATTTACAACTGATAATTTTTTTTTTACTTTAGATTAGGGGTTGCAGAAAGCTTTGTAAATAATGTATTAATGCGTTTACACATCATTTATACCAAGTCAGGTGTTGAACACTTTGTAGTGTGGGGGAAGTTATAGACAGCTGTCTTCTCTGACACACATGGAGTCTTTAACTGATGTGCACTTGTATGTGAGCTTCAGTGGAAGGTAAAACCAGTTCACATTATCACTAGATCCCACACATTCCACACAGAACACAAGTCTTTAACAAACCACTGGAATCATCTGACTGTAAGGCATTTATAAATGTTTATCCACTTGAAAACAAATAAATTACTCTTCTTAAAAATACTGATTTAGCATACCTGACTGTTTTCTGCTTTTGAACACAAACCAGCTTACAATTTTAACAATACATCAATACATAATAATTTATAAATGACTTATAACTGAATTAAAGGCTCATTATGTAAGGTTTTTGGATTAAAATATCCAAAAACCAACATAACTATTTTATATATTGTTGTATATTTGCTGCCTTGTGTACTTACACTATCCCAAATGTTACCAAGAATGTTTAAATACAGAGAAATAAGCAATTTAATTAAATGACATCATACCTGCCTTACCCTCAATTTCTGGTTTTATTATGTAGAAACCATGGAAACACCAAAGACGCTTTAATATTATGTTTTATTAGACAGGTGAGCAACTGTCTAATCAAGTGGAAGCGGTCGTCTGTGGCATAATAAAAACTCCACTGCTCTCGAGACGTGTGTCACACTTGTCTCTCATTAGCAATCGCTCCAGCGGCCTCGTTCCACTCCAGTGGCTTTCAGCCCCACCCTGCTTCATACTACATTAATGTTAATAAATCTTTAATACATTAGCTCATCCATGAATATGATTTGTGCCGATTCCCATTGGAATCTTTTCCACCGGCTGTAGACATGAAGACAACATGTCCCATGATTCCGCAAAATCAAGGCGTCATCAAGCTACACCTTTGTTTTGAATAAGTGAACTCTAGTGGCGAAAATTTGTGCCTTAAACAAAACATTCATAAAATGTTAGCATATCACTTATTAATAATTTATAAACATATAGTCATGTTTTGTAAATAATTAGTTCATCATTAATTAATCATTTATAAATGACTTATTGTTGAATTTACAAAACATGCATAAAATGTTAGCATATCACTTCATTGCTCAATCTGATGGAGACACCAGTACACTATCATGCCATATAACCAGAGTCCTCTCTTTTATCAGTTTAACAGCCTGTGATCTCACAGATCAGAACTGTGAAATTGTAGCTTTGGCTCTGAAATCATCAAAATCCCCCCTGAGAGAGCTGGACCTGAGTTATAATGACCTGCAGGATTCGGGAGTAAAGCTGCTCTGTACTGGACTGAAGAGTCTAAACTGTCAACTCAACATACTGAGGTATTTATAGGGGGTTTTAACTAGTCTGTGCAAAATAACAGCATACAAGCTGTCATAGAAATGTTCTATTCTAATGTTCTGTGCACCTGACTTACATTACTGGGTGTCCCAGACACCACACACTGGCTTGATCCCAATGTATTATTATACTCAGACAATCCTATCTGTTAATGAACGCTGTCCCATCCCCTCTGGACACTAAGTAATGCCAGTAAGAATCCTTAGTGCCCTACAGTTCCTTGCTGTCAGAACAAAAAAACTCACAGACCCCAGTTTCTGTCTTTTTGAATGCATAAAATTAACAAGACTTCTTTAGAATTAGTTACACAGTGGATTATTTTGTTTAAAGGAGAAACATCTACAAAATAAAGAGGGGCTCCGGTGTCCTCATTGTCACTGTTCTAGGACATTGTGAAGGCATGAAGTGATGAGGGGAGTTTGCAGAGTCTGGTGGTTCATGATCATGTTTTTTGAGAAATAAAAAGTTGTCATATATGCATAACTCTTTCTGAGAGTATTCTCATATATCAGGCAGTAACATGATTTCATTGCAATCAGTCAGAGGTCTTTGTAAAGGTAATTGATGGGTGAAATTTTGCCTACAGTCTGGCAGTTGAAGAGCCCTGTTATTTATTATTCATGTATATTTTTCTGTCTGAATAAGAACACTTACTGCTGTTGTAGATTATCACACTGTTTGGTGACAGAAGAAGGTTGTGCTGCTCTGGCATCAGCTTTGAGTTCAAACCCTTCACACCTGAGAGAGCTGGATCTGAGCTACAATCACCCAGGAGAATCAGGACCGAAGCTGATCTCTGAAGCACTTAACCACCTGGACAAACTCAAGTATGTTGAGCAGAAAATCATCCTGTCTGTATGTGTGAGAGAGTTTTTCAAAGTTTTTGTGGTTGTTAAGAGACACTTTTTTTTCTTGACCAGGATACTGTAGTCAACAAACATTAAAAAGAGGTGGTGCATCTCTGTCAAAACTTTTTTTTACTAAAGGTACAAAAGGTTTTTACTAAATAGTAAAATTATTAATTCCTGTGAAGTTCACTTACAGCTCTATGGTTTAGGGTAGTAGATTATGCAATAACAAATGTTATCGGTCCGGCCTCAAGTCCAACTTTTAACGGACTTAGACTCAGAAAATGTTTCCGAGTTCACCCGAGTGTAGCGCTGTCGTTTAAATACGTTCTGGACGGCTGACGGAAATGTTACTGCATCTTCTTGAAAATCTATAATTTTTTATAATTTGCATGCAGTTAAATCTTGCCAGTTTAAATGTTACTGTACTGTTAACATGTGAAAGAGAACTCAATCCGGTACTTGCTCGCTGAGGCACACACAGTCGAAGTGCATTAGAATCTAAATACAGCATGCGTATCTTATCGATATATTGGATCTGTCTATTAGGTTTTAAAGTGACAGCAGCCTAATAAACCTGCTGGTGTCTGTGTCATTAAATCAAACAACAAAAGACAGAGAAAATCACTTACTGCTCATGACTGAATAACTTGGTTGCTTAAATTTTTTGAATTGGTGTATTTTTAATTCACACAGTGAAGAATATGCAGTTTTATTTTTACTTTACCTTACTGTAGTATTTTTTTAGTCTAGAACTACTTGAATTAAATGTCTGTAGTATTTTATTAGTCTAGAACTACCTGAAAAAACTTAAAAGCTATATTTATTTAATTAGTGTCTTTAATCTATTGTATTTATTTGTCCTATTGCTTGTAATTAGTAATTACACTTTTTACATGTCTTCAGCAACCTTGAGAACATTATACTTACATTAGTTAGGCTAGTATTAGGTTTGCTCTGGTAATGAAAGTAATGATTTGGCAGGGCTGTACGTTAACTTTTTTTGCACATAGCAAAAAAAAAAAAAAAAAGTCAGCAAGAGTGATTACCTTTATAAAAGCAGACATTTTGGCATTTTGATAGTCTGGAGAATTCAGGTGTGTGTTAATACAATGCCAAGGAGGAAAGACGTCATCAGCAATGATCTTAGAGAAACAATTGTTGCTGCCATCATTCTGAGAAGGGCCATTTCCAAACAATTTGAAGTCCATCATTCTACACTGAGGAAGATTATTCACAAGTAGAAAAAGAAGAGGCAGGTATGGCATGTTTGGAGAGGTTGTCAGGAGGAAGCTTCTTCTCTCTAAAAATAACACAGCAGCATGGCTGAAGGCCTGTACACACCGGGACGAATATTGCGCGCGATTATCACCGACGTTTAACGCCTCGGGACTAAACAAAGGGCGCCAATGTGAGTGTGCACACGGTCACGAAAAGCGCCAGCGGTAAAAGCGCCATTTTTTAAAAAACGCCTTGGGTTCGTTTCTTTGGTTTGATGCACCACGTTAAAAACTGGCAGACCAATGAGAGTGGTGCTTTTGTTCACGTGTCTGGAGATGCTGAAGTTACAGTAAAACATGACTTGGTGGTGCTCAAGCACAAAACGGTCTTGCTGAGCACACATTGATACCAAGACGATGAAGAGAAATAAGTAGACGGGGAAGACCCCTACAAACTATACCTGCGTCTCAAACAGCTCCCTAGCTTCCAGTATACCGTGTAAATGAATGTGGCCGACTCCCTGATCAGTGACCTGACTAGTGAACTAGGTAGAGCTGATTGAGTAGCACCCATTTGCGTGCATTTATGAAATAGACATTCTCAACTTCATAAATATGTTTATTTGCACTACCGTTTCTGACTACCATCTCTCATATGTCATATATATGCCATTTAATATCTGCATTTTATCTTCTTTAACTTTATTAATATCATAAATATGTTTATTTGCACCAGCGTTTCTGACTACTATCTCTCATATGTCATATACATGCCATTTAATATGCATTTTATCTTCTTTAACTTTATTAATATCATAAATATGTTTATTTACTACCGTTAAGCACAAGGGCCACAAACTGTCAAGGAGTGAATTTGCACATTCACTCTGCGCATCGTCAGTGAAAATCACTTGGGTATGAACACAAAAAAAGGTCTCGAAAAACGCTGGTGATAAACGCGTGCAATATTCGTTCCGGTGTGTATAAGCCTTTAGGTTTGAAAACTTGCATCTGAACAAATCACAAGACTTCTGGAACAAAGTCCTTAGGACAGATAAGNCTTCAATATATATATTAAGTTATTAATCTACATTTATCTTTCTGTTAAATTATTTGAATGACTTTTTCAACATATGTTAAAGCACCTCTCACTGAGAGAAAAGAACATGTTATCAGTATGTTTTGGGAAAGTTTCCTGCTCAGAGCAGAGCTCAGATCAACTTCAACCTTGAAGAAGCTGTGAAACGTGTGTATCTGTGTATGTGCACTAAGTGTTCTGTGCAGGTCCTTTGTTCTGGTGGACAACTTGAGACCAGCAGACGCCATGTAATGACCCCAAAAGGACATCCAGTACCTTAATCCAGGGTCCCCTTGTCAGCATCGTGACGAATGGAGATATGCTTCTGACTATCTGTCCACGTGTGGAAGATTACCAAATTTGTCTATTTTCCTTAGCTAATCAGAATCATTCAACCTGAAGTAATGACGTAGTTAGTTGACTCTGTTAGAGTATAATTGTTATGGAAATGTGAATGTATGTAGGGCGGCCTACGAACTCCTTGTGAGACTTGAAGCTGGCTTCTGCTGATGAAACTGCAAACTATTCTTCATTAAATTTTTCTTCAATTTATACATTTTTTTAAACTCTGACTCTGGGTCTTTATTCAACATATCTGGTCTCAAGGGTCCTAAACTGTTTATCCCCAACAATATACAACTGTAAAATGTACACATGTATTACTAAATGTTGAAATTATCAATGAACAATATTTTTATTAACCTTAGTTAATGTTACAGAGGGACTCTTATTGTAAAGTGTTACCATTTCATGTAAATCCAAACAGTCATACTTAAAGACCATTTTTAAATATCTACACATAGCATTGACATTAGACAATAGACATATATGTATATTGTATCTATGTATACTCCCACACTTTATTTGCTTCCATTTTTAGAAAACTTGATGATTATTTAAATAACAAAATATGTATTACACTGATAATAAAAAAGACCTGAAATCGAATGCATTTCTGATTTGTTTATATATTGATTTCTCCTGCATAACGATACAGTTTGATTTCTCATGACTCTAGCTTTAAATATGCAACTTTGCTGCATCATGAATGCATAAAAGTGACCAACTGGATATAAACTAATGCGAATAGATGGTAACAATCATGACATTAAACGTTTGGGTCGAACTTGCACGTGTTTTGTCACATTGTTTTAAAGATCAAAGTGGATAAATAAAGTAATTGTCTCCTATAGCTGTAGACCAGTCACAACAGACTGGGTCATCTGACCAATCAGAGCAGAGGAGACTCTCGGAAAGGAGGGGTTTAGAGAGACTGACCCTGCATCCCAATGTGCATACTATCCACCCTAATAATTGGCTTGTATCGAACTCACCTGACGTAGCTGCTCACATTGATTTCCTAAATGTAGCTGATGTCAAAATAATATCTTGAGAATATGAAATCGAGAGCTTTTTAAACTTTACCAGTCAGAAATACTTATGTAGAACGTTCTTTTTCAAAACTGTCATAGTAAAAAATATATATATATATATAT
>RJVU01042551.1:6577228-6590422 GCA_003731715.1 Anabarilius grahami
TAATTCTGGTGAACTCAATCTCGAGTCTCGTCTCTTCTCACCCCTAATAGTTTATATAGAATTAAGTTAGCATTAGCAGAGTTGTTTGTTTTGGAGCACAGAGCAGTTATTTTACATAACTTTATCATATTTACCATTTGGGGCAGTCGTGGCCTAATGGATAGAGAGTCGGACTTGTAACCCAAAGGTCATGGGTTCGAATCTCAGGTCCGGCAGGGATTGTCGGTGAGGGGAGTGAATGTTCAGCGACTGAGGTGAGACCCTTGAGCAAGGCACCGTACCCCCAACTGCTCCCCGGGCGCCGCAGCAATGGCTGCCCACTGCTCCGGGTGTGTGTTCACGGTGTGTGTGTTCACTGCTGTGTGTGTGCACTTGGATGGGTTAAATGCAGAGCACAAATTCCGAGTATGGGTCACCATACTTGGCCACATGTCACTTCACTTCACTTCACTTCATAAAAAAACAGTACAAAAGCAAGCCAGGCCCCTCCATAAGCCCCTCCCCCANAACAAAGTCCCGCCCCCAAAATCTCACTCTAAACTGAACTCAAAAGTTGGCAGCCCTGTTTCAGTCAGTTTCATATTGAAGTAAAATATAATTGTGGTATGGTGACATCACTAGTCCTCAAGGAGCACATCTGAGTGAGTCCCGGTGCATCGATGTCTAAAACTCCTTTAGTGGATCCTCCAAAACATCTCTGTTCTCTTGGAAATAAATGTCCTCATATTTTAATGTTCACCCTTCGTAAAATAGTTTTGTCCCCGTTCATCCTCACCAGATCAGACTCTGTTTAGAGTTTTTGTATAAACTAAAGTGTGGCATAAATGAACAATTATTATTGATCAGCTTCATTCATATGATGCTTCTGCTGGACTCTGTTCAACTCTCTCCAGACTGATGAGCTGCTGATCAATGTTTCTCTTTCTGCGAAATTTAGAGGAAAATGCCTGATTTTGTATCGTTTGAGTCACTTTTCACAAGTTTATAAAAGTTGCCAAATGCAATACATTTTATAAACAGCTAAATTTGTTGTTTGATTTTTGAAAAAAAAAAAAAAAAATGTTAAGGAAGTCTTAATTGTATCAACAGAATAGCTGTTGTCGGCGCTGCTCAGGCGACAGTGACCTCTGGTGGTGAGGAGAGTGAGCCGCAGCTTCAGATTTTACAGTATTAGAGTCTCTACTGATATTATTCCTCACTTGTATCTCGTTCACAGGCAGTATTTTCTGTAAAGATGTTTTTGAACTAGATTCTTGTGACAAGCACCTTACAATACATTTAACTTCAAGATGTTTGTAGTAAATCATTATGTAATAAAACACATCTCACATTTCTCTAATATTGGGTAGAAAGTTACAGTGCCAAGTCAACACAATGTAAATAATATATTCCAGAGAATATTTTAATGAATCGCTTTAATGATAAATCTGTACAAAAGCCCATTAATAATATCATGTTCTTTTAGCTTCATTACATGTACTTTTATGCATTTGGCAGATGATTTTATTCACAGTGACTCACATTGTATTCAAAGTACATTTGATCAGTTTGCTCATTTCCTGGAATTTAATCCCATGATCTCGGCATTTCCAGAAGAAATCTTTACTGTTTATTCACAGGACAGTTTCTGCAGGATCACATCAAATCTAAGTAACAAAACACAAATATACAATAAAATAATAAACATAAACTTTATAGCACTGTATAACAAGGTATGTGCTTTACTGAGAACATTATTATTTACTATATTAAATTGTCTTGATGTTACTATTGAAAATACAAGGTGCACTTTTACAGGGACGATATTGTCATCTATTGTTCTGCTCCTACAAAACAAGCTCTGGTGATTTACAATCTGCTTTTGATATTATTAAACATAAATAATTTACTTTATACTTTAAAGCTGGTTTTAAATGTTGAGAAAACAATATTTATGTTGAATTTAATGTCAAATTCCAGAACTTCATTAGATAGTTTCGTTGCTCTTCAGACTTTACAAGGGAAATTGATCACATTAGTGTCTGAATATAAATATCTGAATCATAATTGGTGACACATTACAGTTTAGTTCACATTTATTATTTGAAACAAAATTGAAAGGAGAAGCTGGGTTTCATTTTAGAAATAAGTTTTGCTTCTCATTTAAAGCAAGGAAAAAACTTGTGTCTTACAGATTCTTGACTATGGGATGTGTGTTTCAGCACGTCCTTCTTCTCTTCTCTCCTCCTGCTGCTGTTTATCATGATGCCTTAAGATTCATAACAGACTGTAAATTCTCAACACATCACTGTGTATTACAGTATATAATATTGATCTTCTCTTGCTGTTCGGAGGAAAATGCATTGATACTTAATGATATACAAATTAATTTTGTGTTTTTTTTACCACCATATCTCTGTTGTTTGATCCAACAAAAAGCAGTTGGTATTTACTATTTTACTAATTATTGTGTTCTCAAACTTCTAATAATCTGTATGTATCTCCTGCTAGAACTAAATTAAGTTAAACTGCCTTTAAATATGCTGCACTCTTCAAATGAAACTGAGGCGAAATCATTTGGTCTTTTAGTCATTTTAAAACAGTCATGAGTGCTCTAGAGAAAGATTTAGTGATTTGGAAATTCTCCCAAGGCTGTACTTTAAATGACATTTTATTGTGTGTTGTTGTTTGTTATGTGTGTATATGTCTATGTCTATCTTGGCCAGAACACTCCTGTAAAAGAGATTTTTAATCTCAGTGAGGTTCTATATAAAAATAAAATAAAATAAATACACATTTAGACATTACACATACAGTATATACTTCATGTCATACCTCATAAAACACACTTGCCTCTTCATATTTCATGTAAGTATTTACAAACAAAACTGCATTTAATAGAGAAGATCTGAATCTTTTACAGTCCTGTGTTTAGAGGCTCTGTGTCGCCTGTAGAGGGAGGAATTTCACCCTCTATGGGACGAATTATGAAATCACGGTTAGAAAAAAATAATGACTTTATATTTTAATTTACATTTATTTAAGGCTAAAATCATTTTTCAATTTTTTTTTCTTTTTTTTTGACCTTTGAGCTTTTTTTTAGGATTTGTCATGCATAACTGACAATGTCCTATTAGGGTGAATAATTTGGTAACACTTTATAATAACTCACGCTATGAAGCATTAGTTAAGCATTAGTAAATAGTTAATTCATTATTTATTAAACATTAATTGTCATTAGTAAGCAGTTTATAAATACAGCTATAAATGCTTTTTTCTTGATTTATAAGCATATCTATAATGTGTTTAATAATTGTATTTTCATACTTTATTAATGATCAATTTATCATTTCTAAATTATGTATTACATTATTCACAAACCAGTGATTTAGGAGTTGTCAGTGGTTCATAAGATCATTTAGGAAGTGTAAGTGAATGATTAATAAACTATTTAAATGTACATTTATGCATATTATTATTTAGACAAATAGTATTAGTTTTTACTTAGTGTGTTAATAAATGCTTTATTAACACATATTCTTAGTGTCAAAACTACCTCAGTACTTTAAAACATTAGAGGACAGCAGTGCAGAAGATCACTGAACCTTTAAATATTATTTACAAAAGCTTTATGAAGCATAAAGTCCTCACTTTAGATGAGCTCACAAAAATAGTTAACTGACCACTTCTACATTTTTTATAACTACCTGAATTAATCATGAATTACACTAGGAATATGTGTTACTAATGTCATCACTAATGTCTATTAATGCTTTATAAATGATCAGGTCCGCTTCATAGCGTGCAGTTCTTATAAAGTGTTAACAATAATTTTTTGGCAAATTTGGCAATATGCACACATTCAAATGCATTTTCACTATCTGAAAAGTAATGAAAAGCTCTTAGTGTTTCAAAAAACATTAAAAAGCTTTATTAACATTCCATTTCAGCTTGTGCTGCTATATTTCATTTGGAACAAAAAAATGTCAAAAACTCCACACAAATTCAGATACAGCTTCACTGCCTGGAAAGTCGTGAAACTATGTCTTCGTATTTAAAAAAATTTTAAATTAAATTTAAAAGAATTCCAAATCAGTGATTGTAGCACGAGTGCTCAAAGCAACAAGACTCTTCTTTTCCAGTATAGTCCACACTTTCAACACGTAACTCAATCTTGATTCTTGACCTGTTTAGTCATCATCCCCCCCAAATGAGGGATCACAAAAATAGCAATAGCAAAAAGGCTATTATAATGCCTGCCAGTAATGGACAACAGTGCAGTTATACAGAAAAAAATCTATCCCCTTATAGGACTTTGTCATTAATGCATAACATACATATATTTTTTGGTATTTCAGTAATTGCATTTACAAAATGTGCATTAAAAATGGCCAAAAATGTTTGGATATACAATGAATTTATTTATTTATTTATTTTTTTTGCGTCATTTATAAATGACGAGGCACCATAGAGGGTTAATATATATATATATAATTTAGAATGTGAGAAATAATCAAACTGTTACATGATCCTAGTCTCTTGTGTGTTTTTGTTTGTTTCCTGTTGTGTGTGCCATCTTTGAAGTCCATTGTAGTTTATATAACCCGTGAGTTTCCTTTTTCTTTGTCAGTTGTTGAATGTATGTTTCCTGTGTGTTCGTTTCTCTCTGAGTTCTTTGTTTCTAGTGCTTTGTTTTGTTTTTTCCTTTCTTTTAAAACTCTTTTTGCATTTAGAGTCACTGCCTTCTGCTGTCTTCCTTTACTCACTGTTTGTTACACAAAGACTTCCTAAGGACATTTCTCTCACATAAAGCAGCAAACCTAACTCTGCTTCACCTGTGAAGTTTTTAACATCATTACTCTGTTTGTGCTGCAGAAATGAAAACATAAAGCTGACTTTATATTTTAGAAACAGTGTCCCTCGCAAGGAGATCATCTTTGACTATCATTTAGCATTATCTTCATATGAAACTTTGCATGTGTTCATTACTGTCCTCTCCATTACTGTCATCCTTTCTGATGGTGATTAAAGGTCACTTCCTCACTGAAAATAGGTGTACTTGATATTTTTGTCTTGTTTTACAGCATATTTACTAAAGAAGCAACATTATTTAAAACATAAAGTCTTGTTCTCTGAAAAATGTATCAAAATGTATTGAATTTATGGTTAAAAATAGCTGCCAGTAAGCTAAGAAAAAAACAAATTTTATTTCAAAGTTTATTCAGATTATTATTTTTTTCAGCAAAAATATACTTAACTTTGATTTATTTTAATTTTTTTATTCCAGAAAACAACACCTAATATCTTAATATTTAAGAATGTTTATATTAGTAGGTAAAATAAATTGTGTGCATTTTTTCACCTGTTGAAATGAGGAATGTTCTCTTTCCTGGTTAACAAGCTATATATAATAAAGGCCACTATATACAGATGAATGTATTTACACAAGAAGAAGGAGAAACAAGCTCGACACTGAGGAGAGCGAATGAACCACAGTGAGTGATCGCAGCTGAACTCAAATGTTCACAGATTCAGTCCTCATCACTGGCTGAGGCTCCATTATGTTCATAATTAATGTCTCGTTCAAATCTGAAGCTGTTTCACGGCACTAGAGACTAAAAAGAGAAGCAGTTCATCACAGGACTGTAAATGTTTAATGTTACACACATTGTGATGACAGTTGCTGAATCTGTCATATGAAATGACTGTTTTCCATTTCATTCTAACTGCTGTAAAGATTATTTCTTCCTCAAACACAAATGCTGCTTTTGCTTTTAAGAAAAGAAACCTTTAAATGCTGTGTGTTTTATGCCTTGAACTTGTAGGCTGTAATAGTATAGAAGAGATTAGCATGAAAACTGATTCTCAGGCAGCTGTGTGAAGAATAATGAGTGTTTCCAGCTTTGACTTGACTGGTGTTTCAATGTCACCACAGGAGAGAACAGCAGTTATCATGACATCTCGTTCTACACGGACACCTCCGACCACACGGAGCAGGAGAAGCACCTTTTGAGTGAGTCTCTGAAAGCCATCGACACATTAACCACAATCAGAGAATGACACTGGGAATAATAGGCTTGTTATGTGTGGTTAGTGTTTTCTCCGTCTCTTTAAGAGCTTTATTCCCAGCAACACATTCAACCGTCCCGACCATCACTGGCCACCCTCATTATGAGGAAGATTGTCCAATTATCAGAGCTGATGGTCTTTGATTATAATGTCACAGTAGGGGGTGTGCGATATTGACAAAAAACTGATATCTTAACTATATTAACTATAACTTAACATCATATTGAAATGTAAGACAAAAACTCATACTGGGCTTGATTTTTGAGGTCAGTATTCACTCTTAATATGTGTTTTTGTTTGTTTTTTGAAAAGCGAGTGACATACTTGTTAATGTCAGCATCCACATGGTTAAAACAACAATTACGATATTACCGTAGACAATACATACAATGCAATATTTTGTACACACTCCTAGTGGTTACTCGTTCAAACTCACTGAATTTGAAAGGACAAACTGGCCCCTGAACTCCAGCTGTCTTTAAGCTCTTGAGTTTGTGGCATGTAATAAAGGCTTGTGTCTCTCAGACTTGCACAGGGTCATAGTGGTCCTGCTGCCGCTCAGCCTGGTGCTGCTGGTGTTTGGGGGCATCTTCGGTCTGGTGGCGTCTTTGGCTCAGAGCTGCTCTCTCCTGACCTGCATCGCTGCTTACTTCCTCATCTGCAGTGAGTGTCATTAACAGCTACATCAGACATCGACAGATAGAGCTGAAATTACATGATGTCTCAGTGGAGTTTGTGTTGTTGTGTACAGGTCAGTGAGAGATGTGTTTCAGGACTCAATGCCACACATGGATATAAATCACAATGGCAAAGAAAGAAAACACAAATGTCAGGCGCTCCAGCTGAGTGCAGCTGTTAGGTGTGGAGGTTTTCAGCTCAATAATAAATATACACAAAGCCTGCAGTAATGAATAGTAATGCAATCAGCAGATTTTACAGAAAGGTTTCTACATTTAATGCTCCTATGTCTGTAAAGGTGTTAAACTATAATAAAAACAACAGGATTTGATTCTCTTTAATGATAATTAATTCACACACTCATGACACTGTCACAGCATCACAATAACATAAATCATGATTGCTACAGTTTTTCACGTGTTGTTGTAGAGCACATTGTAATTTAAGTGGGAATTACTGTACATCTACAGGCTTTTTTGTCAGTGTTCATTCTGTCCTCAATATTAATGTGAGTATTATTGGTTATGTTTGTTATGATGATGATGGTGTGTAGTTTGGGCTCTTTTGCAGCACTGTAACAGCTGCTTATATTCCAGCCTGAGCACAACAGAAAACTGAAGAGCAGGTGAATTAAGGGAGGGATGGAGCAGAGAAAATGACTAGGATCTGCACTGAGGTCACCACAGACCATCACAGCTTTTTATTTGTGTTCTTGTTTTCAGTCCTGTTGAATGAAGCTCCTGAGATCATCATTAACCTTCCCCAGAACATTGTTACAGAAGGATGTGTACATGTGAACTTTGCACAGCTTTCTATGTTAGTATAGTTTAGTGTGCTTATTTAGTGGCTTTTATTATTGCTGATGTAAATTACTGCAGTATTTGGGGCAGTGAGGACTGAAAATGCACGATTGATGGATTGGAGTAAAACAGTGCAATATTTACTTATAGGAGTTTACATAAGTGATCCCATCTGTAAACATAGCACTTTTCTTCACAAAAACACGGACATCAGCATCCCTCTGGAATACGAGACATGACAGAGAGGAAGATGGTGATGGTGTTTCCATCTGCTCTCTCCTCACACACATTTGCTGTTCTTCAACTCTCACAAAACGTGAATTACAGCCTCACGTCTCCTTTCACAACACTGATGAATAATGCTGCAGCACCTAATCAAATACATCTCAAAGCCCTCTTTAATGTCTGGAATTCTTGTGTTGATAAATTAATTTAAGCCAGGAGTGCATCGTCAGACATTGTGTCTGTTTCGCTTAGTTCAGCTCTCTTCTGACACACTCAGTCAGTCTGTGACACTTTGAGTGTTGCTTTTTTTATAAAGACCTCCAGGGTGTTTGTGCTTCTGAGAGCTGCTTCATCTTTCTGGTTTTAAAGCTTCTCTTCAGATCAGACAGATTCACCATAGTGGAAAAAGAGTCCTTAATTGTTTTGAGTTAAGCATATATTTGTTTATTTATTTATTAAACTGTTATGTTTTTGAAAATCTTATTCAAACTTCTTTTAAACAATGATAACTTTTCTGATCTTCAACATTGTTGGGCAGGGATTCACAAACGTCTTTGTCAGCCAAACTCTGTTGACCTCAGATATTTCCTGAGATTAAAATTAATATTTCAATAATAATTTATCACTTTCACATGCAGGTTAACAAATAAAACATGTAATCTCTTTTATTAAGTGTTTTATTTGAATTGTTTTTATTTGTACAGTTTTATGCTTTTCATCAGCTCACAAGCAATTCAAAATGAAAGGTGTCACGCGTTTTTAGGCCAAAACATTTTTTGTCACATACAGCAAACATCTCCTCACTATCCGCTAGCTGCCTGTCCCCTGAACACACTGTAAAAAAAACTTGGTCTCTGTAGTCGCCACAAGCTCCAAAAACGGCAACAAAAACAAACTGGTGCAGCCTGGACCACGAAACATAATAAACATGCTCCAGCCAATAACCGACAAGAATGATTTTAAATGCGCGTTCATGACTGTTTCAGGAAGCACGGAGGGGAGGGGGAGGAGGAGGAGGAGGAGGGAGGGTCTAGCTAGCCTCGGTTTTGTTTGACAACACTTCGAACGTCAACAGGAAGTTACTCCACCCAGGATCGCTTAGAGCACCTTTAAGTGAATGTCTGTGTCTGAGATAATTATTAAAACAGGGTCTTGGCACTCAACGAGAACAGCCTCCATGTATGTCAGATCACACACCGCCAGATCTACCAGTGACTCTTACAGCCAATCTGAAACAGACAGTGACTTTACATGATGATATTTGCATCACAAAAAAAGCAAAATGAATCCATCATGACATTGTTTATTTCAGGCATTGTTGTCAACACACTGCAGTAGTCACCGAATGACAACTAGGCTACTAACCATTCAAATTAAATTTAAAGGCTCACAAATTAAATAAAAAAGAAGCTTAAAGACATTAAAGAGTAAAAAAAAACTGTATTAGCATATAGGTTATTCGCTCATTGTTTGTTCTGCTGTCCTTACCTATATATCTGAATGCTTGTAAACAATCAGGCAAAACAGCTCAGATGATTTATCATATTACACAAACTATGCATTTGTCAGTTCCCATCTGTTCTGGACTCCATTTCCCATAATCCTCCCTGTCAATCACCCGCACACCACAGCACTACTTATGCACACACTACTTATACTCACCTCAGTATGTTGTTTGATCTCATTTCAATGAAGAACTCTTTATGCCCTACTACTAAGTCTTGGTTATACTTACTGTCTCCACTCCAGCGTGTCTCCCTTGTCCTCCTGTGTTCTCGTCTGTGTGTGAGTTTACTGATCTACTTCAATCAGTCATCCGGCACCTCCACCTGCTTCCATTCACCATCCACGTATCTACAAAACAAAGGACAGTATCATTTCTATCAACACTCAGTAAGGACTCTATCTGCTAAGTACTCACCTGCTACACTCTGTACCTGCTGTTTGTCAAATTAATACCACCTACCTGCAAACCTGTTGTCTCCTACCCTTCTGTCCATAACAGCATTGTCTTGATCATGTAATCTGTCGCAGTTAATGCTTAACATTGAAATCTCATTACCTTTTCAAAATAATCCATTAAACAAGTTGTGCTTTGAGGATCGTGCACTAATATTTGAAGTTCCATTTCATTTCCGTGTTGTCTCAAAGCCACGACCACAACATGGAAATATCATGAATATTCATTTATACTCCACCCACTGGAACAGTTTTTCACAGAACAGCGCAAGCGGCAACCTTCTGGTCTCTGTTGAATCCAACACAGAAGTGACTTAAACTGCAATTCATGGCTATATGGGGAGGCTGCAGACCTGGAGCTGGTAGATATACGCCCCAAGCAGGTTTACGCCCCTGTTGTAACTCATGCGTCCAGTAGGAGAAGGAAATACGGCAAATAACACTATATGGGGAGGCTGCAGACCTATGACCTACTGTAAAACTGTTTATAAATAAAATTATATACAGGAGACTGACTGATATATGATGTTGTGAATTTGTATTAAGTTACATTTAGATATTAACCATATTTAGACCATTAGACATGCAGTACTGTGTAATCACATGGATCCTAAATGAAATATCTGTTGTACAATTCACAATTGGTCGTCATACAGCTACAAAACATGTCCTACATGGCATTTTATGAAGACAAACACAATTTAACCCTTTTCTAAAATTCCAAGGGGTCATTTAAAAGAAAGAGACAATATTGTTGTTCACAAAGAAATAACCAAGTCATGGTGTTAATAATTTAACAGCATGACTCCTGTAGATGACTCTCCTATGGCTTGCCACTCTTCTTTAATTGTTTTTTATCCTACTATCAAAGTTTTCCTGCTCACTGATAAAAATAAATAAAGCAAAAGTTGCGTAGTGGTAGAAACGATGGTTATTTATAAATAATGGCAGGATGTCATGTTTCAACATTTTTTTTCCTTTATAGGATCCTTACAGTACCTTGCGTCAATGACAGGTCCTCGCAGGAATTTCTCCTCAGCCTCCAAGATGGACACGTTCCACAACAGCAAGAGCACAGATGATGGAATACCAGAGAAAGAATTGAGATTTATCACAGCGCAAATAAGCCAAGCATCATTTTGCATGTTTAGTTTTTTTTTACAACAAAATCAAAAGTGCCTTTTCTATATTAAGCACAAAACTATTATTTTTAGAGCAATGGTCTAACATTATGGATAAACTATTTGACATTAAAAACAATGCGAATGACACCATGCACAAGAGCACAACTAACACACAAGACCTACCTCTGGAAAAAGGACATCCATAATGAATCTGATCTGGTCACTGTGTGTGTGGGTGTGCTGTCCAGAATTGAAGTCAGGTGAGTGTAGATAACATCAATTTGCTCCTGATCTTCAATGAACACAGGCACTTTCTTGATGGAACACTTGGAAAAAGTGTCAAGCCACTTTTTTTTTTTTTTGTCCATTGATGATGGACTGTGCAGAGAAAATTACATTAAAAACATTTTCATGTATGTGTAAGTTGTTTATTTACTAGACAAGCTATTGGTTTAGAATGCAGTTAAAAAAATAAATACATTCTTGATGCATGTACCTGAATGTGGTTATCGGTTCCTCTTGCCACAATGAAGTCCACCAGAGCCTGGTTGGACAACATTCGGTTCTTCTCGGCAACAACATGTTGTGGCAAGTCATGTGTTAATCCTGGAAAACTCCTGTAAAGAGGTTGTAATGTCCCTTCAGTCAGGCATCTTGCCTCCTCGGTCCAGTGGGCAAACTTTTCCCATGCCTTTTAAAAAAGAAAAAATCTACTTGTCTTTGTTGGCCCCCAATAGGACACCTCTTGTTGTGGACAATAAACAGGCTGCATTGATAATTTAATGTATAATTAATAATTACATATAATAAATGTATAATGTATAAATAATTTAGTGACCTGTAAAGCATCAGTTTGGTCATTTATTTCTACTGACAAGGAAGGAACAAAGAATGAAACACCAAACTGAGATGTAAAGAAACTAATACACATACCCCTCGGTCTCAAACCGCTCAATTAGACGTAGACACCACCATCCCTGATTGCAGGCATGTCAAGCTAACAGAAATTGTAATGTCACAGGATTAGTATTTAATTTGTATTGTTAGAATTTAATGACCAGCAATAAACTTTATAGCAACCTTCTAAGGAAGATAATAGAAAAGCTCACCGAAGTGAAATTGAATGGAGTGTTCAGCACAGTGTAAAGGGCATACTGAAAAAGAGTAAAGATTAATTTCAAGAAAAAAAAAAAAAAAGCTTTAGTAGCCTGTTTTAATAGCTTGCCATGAGCATGAAAACTCCACAATCAATGCTGTTGGTCTGTTGAGGAAAGACCTTTAGCAAACAAATATATTCGAATTTGAAATAAAAACATACACAGAGGTGAAAATATGTACAGTAGTATTGTAGTTGTGTGTCACCCCAATATCCAATCCTGTGACTTCTGTCCACTGTCCAGGGTCAAGACGATGTGCAATACTCCTAAGATTTGGGTAAAAGACAAATTAACAACGAGCCATGAGGAGTCCTATGTTACAAAGCATATGTAACAGCATATCATATGGCCATATATTAAACCAGCATTTTTACTCCTCTGCTCACACCCATTTGAGTCCATTTTCTCCCACAGAACATGGACGTACTCATCCACAAAGAGGCCTGATTTTGCTTTGCTGGTTTAATCTATTAAGATAGATGTTTCTATCTAGAACAGTGTAACCACATGTCTACATTACATGCCATAAGAACGTGGCAACTGTAAATTAATGATAACACATACTCTCATAGCTAAAAAAAAAAAAAAAGACTGCTGGAACAATGCAACCGCATGTCTACATTACATGCCATAGGAACGTGGCAATTATATCTTAGCTGTGGACCTAAAGATGTCTCTGTACAGGTCATCTCCAAAACCAGACTCATGATTACTACACAGGGAGTCTAGTAGGAGGATCTCTCTTAAGAGTGGCTTCAGTACCTATAGGGATGCATAATCATGGTTGTAGCTAGGGAGCACAGAGAGTGTTATGACAATCCATTTCACATTTAAATTACCTTTGCTTTATGATACAGAGGGTAAAAACACCCCTCCGTAAAACCAACATAAAATAATAATCATAGTCAATAATAAGTAATCAAAGCTGTATAAAAAGTGATACGCAAATGTTTTTTGTAAAATCTTACACATAACAGATAATGTTCTGGGCCAGCAGCTTTTGTCCATAGAGGGAACACAAGTGCATCCTTCATGTCAGCATCATCCTAAAAAACACAATTAACAAATATGAAAAATTATTTTACTTCCGACTTACGTTAGATGTCAAATAGTATGATTTATGCATTCAATACTCACTGGAAAGTAAGCTAAGGGATCTACACTGTCTTTCCATGTAGTAACAACATACATATCAGCAGTATA
>RJVU01042551.1:6597936-6611954 GCA_003731715.1 Anabarilius grahami
CTCATGAGTCTTTAACAGACTCCTCCTGTTCCTCCTCACTTTATGTCCATCCTCTGTTTCCACAACGTAAGATCTAGGTCCGACTTCACTGAGCACGGTTGCTTTTCTGTCCCAGCAATTAGGTCCCTCGATTCTCACAGTGTCCTTTTCACAAAGAGCTTCCAGACTTTTTGTAGCTCTGTCATAGGCCATTTTTTGTCTGATTTTGAGTCTCTTTTTGTTGTTAATCCAGTTGTTATTGTCTCGTCCTGGTTGCAATTGCGGTAGTGTGGTGCGGAGCTTGCGACACATAAGCAGCTCAGCAGGGGACGCTCCACACTCCAGAGGTGCAGCTCTGTAGCTTAGTAAAGCAAGGTGAGGATCAGTCTTACCGTCCTTGGCTTTCTTCAGTAGTCTCTTTAACAATTTGTACTCCCTTTTCAGCCTGACCATTGGCTTGTGGGTACAATGGGCTTGAGGTAACATGCTTGAATCCGTAGTGCTTCGCAAACTCTTTAAACTCTCCACAGTCATACTGCGCACCGTTGTCACTCACAACACATTGTGGGATTCCGTGTCTGGCAAAGAACCCTTTCATGTGCACTATAACAGACTGTGCGGTGGTGCTGGAGAGTTGCGCAATCTCAGGGTAGTTTGAGTAATAGTCTATAACAAGAAGATAGTCCTTGCCATACAGATGAAATAAATCTGTGCCTACCTTTTGCCAAGGAGCAGTGGGAAGGTCGGCCACCAGCGTTGGCTCCTTGACTTGTTTCTAGTGGTGTCTGAGGCAGATGTCACATTTCTCAATCATTTCCTCTATGTCTTTGTTGATGCCTGGCCAGTAGATGCTTCACGTGCTCTTCTCTTACATTTTTCCACTCCCAGGTGTCCTTCATGAAGATAGTGAAGCATGTCCTTGCGCATGGTCTGTGGGATAACAATCCTGTTCTTTCTCAGCAGGAGTCCTTTTGACATACACAGCTCTGCCCGCACCGGGAAAAACTGTGGGCAAACTCCTTTCGACCAGCCGTTGTTTACACAGTGAGACACTTTGTGTAACATGGAGTCTTTTGCTGTCTCTTTTACAAACTGCTGCAGTATGGTGTCTGATGCAGGCAGTGAGGCAGTGACCATATTGATGTGTGTTTCAATATCTTCTGCTGCGGTGTTCTCAGCTGTGCCACTGTTGAGTTCTGGTGCTCTAGAAAGTGTGTCAGCAAGCACTATGTATTTACCTGGCGTGTATATTAGGTCAAAGTCATAGCGCTGCAATGTCATCATCATTCGTTGGATTCTGGGCGACATGTCATTGAGATTCTTTTTACGGATTGATATGAGTGGTTTATGATCAGTTTCTGCTGTGAATGTGGGCAGTCCATAAACATAAGTGTGAAATTTCCCACACCCAAACACTAGGCCCAGCTTCTCCTTCTCAATCTGAGCATAGCGTTTTTCAGTCTCAGTCATTGATCTTGATGCATATGCTACAGGTTGCCATTTTTCTTCAGTCATTTGTAGCAATACGGCTCCTAGTCCGTCTTTTGATGCATCAGTGGAGACTTTGGTTGGTTTTGTTGGATCAAAGTAGGTTAAAACTGGTTCAGCAGTCACAGTTCTCTTCAGTTCTTTCCATTCTTTTTCATGTTTTGTGGTCCACTCAAATGCAACGTTGTGATGCAGCAGCTCTCTGAGGCATTTAGTTTTTGAGGAGAGGTTGGGAATGAACTTACCCAGAAAGTTAAAAAAGGAGTTTTGCGTGCAATGGGGATGGTTATCAGTTGGAGCCGGCATATTCAGTATGGCTTGCACTTTTGTTTTGTCTGGAAGCACGCCGTTTGCTGTGAGCTTGTCTCCTAAGAATGTAATTTCTGTCACTCCAACAAGACATTTCTCTCTTTTTAGTTTTAGTCCGTACTTTTTCACTCTCTGTAACAGCTTCTCAAGTCTCTCATCATGTTGTTGTTTTGTGTTTCCCCAGACAACTATGTCATCAATGTACACTCGTGTTCCTTCCAGACCCTCTATGATTGACTCCATAGCTCTGTGAAAGATCTCTGGCGCTGACTTGATGCCATGGAAGCCTCAGAAAACAGTAACGCCCAAATGGTGTGTTAAAGGTGGTGTACCTGCTGCTTTTTGGGTCCAGTTTCAGCTGCCAAAATCCATGCGAGGCGTCTAATTTGCTGAAGTACTTTGCACCGGCCATGTCACTCAGAATTTCTTCTCTCTTTGGGATTTGATAATGTTCTCTTTTAATATTTTCATTCAAATCTTTAGGATCTAGGCAGACACGTAACTCAGGGGAGTTTCTTTTTTTTAACACGTGATGGAATTTACCCAGTCTGTGGGCTCTTCCACTCGCTCGATGACTCCCATCTGTGTCATTCTGTTCAGTTCCTTTTTAAGTCCTGCTTTAAGAGGTGCTGGCACTCTCCTTGGGGCATGCACTACAGGTTTAGCATCTTCCTTGAGCTGTATTTTGTAAGTGTAAGGTAGTGTACCATGTCCTTCAAAGACAGTCGCGTATTTGTTCACAATACTTGTACTACCTTCGCTTTGTGACAGCCTTTTGATTTGATTGTCTATTTTTATGTTGTCACTGTTGATCTGGTAGATCCTCTTGACTAGTCCAAGATCTTCAGATGCTTTGTCTCCAAGAATCGACTCGTGTCCACTTGGCACTATTGTAAACAACAAGTGGTGTTGTCCTTTGGCAGTCAATTTGAGCCTACAACTACCCATAGTTTTTATTGGCTGATTGTTGTATGCTTTTAATGACATTGCCTTGTCTGCAACTCTTTTTGGTTTCTCTTCAAGAGCTTTCAGATCATTTTCATTGATCAAGTTGGCTTTGGCTCCGGTGTCAATTTTGAAGGTTACTAGTGTCCCATTGACTAACAGAGGTGCAGTCCATTTATCATCTTTTACTGCACGTACAGCATGCTCTGTGTCACTTGCATTTTGGGGCTGTATGTAGCTTTTCTGTCACAACACCATTTTGATGAAAAATGTCTCGCTCAAATCATCACTGTCATCCTGCACTGTGTATCTTTTTTCTGGTATGACACATTTTCGCATAGTGATTTTGCTTTTTACACTTTGCATGTTTTTCCAAATGCAGGGCATTGTCTCGGTCTGTGCGTTTCACCACACTTCTTACAGTCAAACTGTGTTTGATCATCGCCTCTCTTTTTGTCATTCCCCGTCATTTTCAGCGGAGTTGGTGGTTGTACTGCGTCCATCTTGCATCAGTTCTTTTCCTGACACCACTCCTAGTACCATGCAATGTTCGGCCTTCTGTTTTTCAAGAAGTCACGCATGAACATTTGTGCTGCTAGCTTTATGTGAGCTGCAAGCTATATTTTATTTAATAGACATCCACAACATGGTATGTCCAACAACTTTCTGTCTACTTGTTCGTCTATGTGCAACATAAGCATCACACAGAAGGAAAGGCTATACTGCCACCTTGTGGTTACTCAATAGAATGCCTATCATTACACTAGTGGTCAGTTCCAGTTGAGATCTTCTAAAAGCAGCTCCTGAAAATACATGACATGACATGAGTAGTAGTAGTTATGATTGTACTTGAATGCACTTCTATATTGTTTTTTCATGATCTTCTTCTTTGCTCCAATTCACCAGTATTCTGACAGTTTATTGACTAATTTAAAAAAAGTAGACCTAAAAACAACAACAACTTATAGCTGATAAAAAGCATCAACATCGAAAGTCAACCGATTAATCAACTTACAACAATGAATTGACTGATTCACTCTTTTAATTATAATATAGAAATATTAACTTTTTGTGAAGAGGGTTTGAAGAATGTTTCTAATTATAGAATTATTGATGGAACTGCAGTGAAAAAAACTAAATTGAGCTGGATAATGACACTATCTGCTTTAAAGCTGAATTGAATTTGTTTCAGAATTGGTGATCTCTTCATTGATGAACATTGACACTGTTACTGAACTGAACTGAATCAACATTGAACCGTCTACCAAATCAGAACATGTTCAATGTTATTTCAGCACAGAGCAAATGTAAATTGTGATCCATCCCTCTTTTTCTTTGCCAAAAAATCATGAAAGCTGAATAAATGGAAAGCTTCCATTGATGTATGGTTTGTTAGGATAGGACATTATTTGGCCGAGATACAACTATTTGAAAATCTGGAATCTGAGAGTGCAAAAAAATCTATATAGTGAGAAAATCACCTTTAAAGATGTCCAAATGAAGTCCTTAGCAATGCATATCCACTCACAAATAATTTTTTGATAAATTTATAGCATGTAATTTACAAAATATCTTCATGGAACATGATATTTACATAATATCCTAATGATTTTTGGCATAAAAAAAAATCGATCATTTTGACTCATACAATGTATTGTTGGCTATTGCTACAAAAATACCTGTGCAACTTGTGACTGGTTTTGTGGTCCAGGGTCACAATTCCTCACAAATCGAGGTTGGGGTGAGGCACTTTAGTTTAGCTTGTTTTAAAGAAAAGAGTGAAGAGTGGAAATTAATTTGTGTCGTAATGAACATTATCCCACAAATGTTTATTAAACTTCACTTTTACCGAACCCAGAATATTAATATATTACTATGAGCAACATGCTCAAGTCATGTCAAGATTATTTCTTTAGGACTTTTTAGAATATAAATTGTTTAAAAGCAGTTTAAAAGAAAATGTACACTGCCGTTCAAAAGTTTGGGATTGGTAAGATTTTTTATGTTTTAGGTCTCTTATGCTCAACAACATTTTAAAACCATGAAATATTAGATCAATTTAGCACAGAATCAACTGTGCAGAATCAACGATCATCCACGATCGTGTCCATGATCAGACGAATTTCCGTGTGGATCGTGAAATGTGAATGATCAGGAAAGTCCTGTGGCATGTTTTTGTGTCATCTAGTGGTTTGGAGGAAAATAAAATCAAAGGCTTTTTACCCCGGTGCGCCTTTATCACTGTTGTACCTTAATTAATAAAACATGTTTTCTCTCTAAAACTACATGTAATACACATACTGCTCTATAAATTACAGTACTATTGATCAATGTTGTTACCCAGCAGCCATATCACCCTGTAGCCCAAGACTGGTTGCCCACTGAAGCTAAGCAGGGCTGAGCCTGGTTAGTACCTGGATGGGAGACCTCCTGGGAAAACCAGGTAGCTGCTGGAAGAGGTGTTAGTGAGGCCAGCAGGGGGTGCTCACCCTGTGGCCCTTACCCATAGGCCCTTACCAATCACGGCCTCCTTATAATCCCCATCCATTTAAATTGGCTCTTTCACGCTCTCTCCTCTCCACCTTCAGCTGGTGTGTGGTGAGCGCACTGGCGCCGTTGTACTGTGGCTGCCGTCGCATCATCCAAGTGGATGCTGCACACTGGTGGTGGATGAGGAGAGACCCCTGATATGATTGTAAAGCGCTTTGGGTGTACAGTTTTACATAGGAAAGCGCTAATATAAATGCCTCATTCATTCATTCATTCATTCATTCATTCAATGTTAATTTAATGGAGCAGACAAATAATCTGCAGAGAATAAACTTGAAATATTTGTTTGTTTTTTCTCAGTATGAACAGCAGGAAGAGAAAGAGAGCAGCTTTTCCAGAACCCAACTGTGTGTTCATGAAGAGTAACAGATTCGTGCATGAGACCCAAAACTTCAGTGATGGAGCACTAACCTTTGACCCTGTGTGAGTATAATGTAGGGTGAGAGACACAAGAACACCGAATGCACGAAGCTTCAGAAAATGTCACATTTCATATGGCTAAAGTTCTTTAACAAGTACAACAAGTAACAAGTGGAAGTCATGATGCACAGAAACAAATCCTTTCACCTTTGTTAGAGTGTCTTTGTTAAATTGTGCTTTCTAATGTTTCTGTCATTTCTTGTTAGATCTCCATTTACACAGAATTTATTTTTGTTACATGTGTTTCATCAGTGTTATATTGAGAGTTATCCTTTAAATTAGTGATGCACTGAAATGATCAATCTTGATGAAACTGAAACCAGAAATTTCTGGTTAGGAATAAATAAAATCAGTAGTTCCCAATCTGGTTGTCATGATGGATGTATAGAGGTGCCATAAAATCTTTGCTCATTTCAATATTTATAATATTATTATATAAATGTAAGGATGCTCTGATCAATCTGTCATGAATCAGTCAATAATCACATCCTATGAATCGACTGACTCTAAACCTGCCAATCAAATGTTGATGACAAAAAAAGCAAGACTGCTCAAACTGGACACTGAGAGCAAATATGAAACAATTGAAAAAATATCAGGATTGATATCAGCTGATCAAGATAACAAGTAATTTGTGATCAGTGTAAAATCTGTGATTTTCTATTTCTAAAGGAAAGGTGGCGAGTTCTTAAGACACAATCTTCTCTGAATTTTCACATTGCTCACTTGTGGCAAAGGGGACTTTAATGTGCAACTAGGAAATGCAGAAACAAACTAAGTTTGCAGTCTCTTTTATGATAATGATTTATGATGAATAAATCAGTTGCCATTTACATGTAATCATTGCACATGAACACTGCTTTTTCTTCATTTCAGTGTTTCTGGTAAACCTTTCTGCCTTCTTTCTTTAGTTTTTTTGAACATTTTTTGATGACCAAAATCTTGATGTCTCCCTACTTAAATTATGCAATTCATTATCTGCCCCCAAATGCCTTATGTACATAATTAATTTACAATTTGTAGGAAACATGTGTAAACAATATGAGTGCAAGAACAAAACATTTAGGATCTTCATGTGTGATGTTAGGAGGTCAGTTGGCCACAATAGATAGAAATCAGTCTGAAAGACCAAACACTTATTTCTAGATGTGGTATGATTTTTATATTAGGCATGTTTAAATACTTTTCTGTTTGTTTTGTGTCTCTGTTCTTCTTAATGTGTTTTCAGTGGTGGGAGAGCTGACCAGATCAGAGATGTGTCCTGTCAGACCAGCACATCCTCCTCCTGTCAGAAACACATCAGTCATCATGAGACAGAAGCAGCTCTGCAGCTCGATTCTCACCAACCAGTGCATGAAGATCTGCAGAGAGTCAAAGACCAACACAAAACCAGCATGAAGAACAGATATGAGAGCGTATTTGAGGGAGTCAAACTACAAGAGCATCAGACCCTCCTGAACAGGATTTACACACAGCTGTACATCATAGAGGGAGAGAGTGAAGGAGTGAATGAAGAACATGAGGTGCTACAGATGGAGAAAAGTTACAAGACACTCCAAGACACTCCAATCAACTGCAATGACATCTTTGATCCTTCACCTGAACCAGGATATGAGGAGAAGAGAAGAGAGAAGAAAGACAAAATCAAGACTGTTCTCACTAAAGGCATCGCTGGAATTGGAAAAACCGTCTCTGTGCAGAAGTTCATTCTGGACTGGGCCGAGGGAAAAGCCAATCAGGATGTAGATTTCATGTTTGTGCTTCCATTTAGAGAGCTGAACTTGATTAAAGATCATCAGTACAATCTT
The DNA here is from genome assembly GCA_003731715.1 of Anabarilius grahami. Classification (NCBI taxonomy): domain Eukaryota; kingdom Metazoa; phylum Chordata; class Actinopteri; order Cypriniformes; family Xenocyprididae; genus Anabarilius; species Anabarilius grahami. The sequence goes on from RJVU01042551.1 coordinate 6,605,436, forward strand.
CACAGACTTCTTCTGGACTTTCATCCTGAACTTCAATATTTGGACTCAAAGATTTATTTTGGATGTAAAGTTGTCTTCATCTTTGATGGTCTGGATGAAAGCAGAATTACATTGATGTTTTCGGACAGTAAGAAAGTTTCTGATGTGTCTGAGACTTCATCAGTGGGTGTGTTGATGTCAAACCTCATGAAAGGAGATCTGCTTCCCTCTGCTCTCATCTGGATCACCACCAGACCAGCAGCAGCCAATCAGATCCCCTCTAAATACATCAACCGTGTGACAGAAATTCAGGGATTCAATGACCCTCAGAAGGAGGAATATTTCAGGAAGAGAATCAGTGATGAGCATCAAGCCAGCAGAATCATCTCACACATCAGAAGAGCAAGAAGCCTCCACATCATGTGCCACATACCCGTCTTCTGCTGGATCTCAGCCACTGTGCTTCAAAACATCCTGAAACAAGATCTGAGTGCAGAAATCCCTCAAACTCTGACTGAAATGTACATACACTTCCTCCTCATTCAGACTAGTATGAGGAACCAGAAGTATGAAGAGAGAGATCCAGAGAAACTCCTGCAGTCCAACAGAGATGTGATTGTGAAACTTGCTGAACTGGCTTTCAATCAGCTGATGAAGGGCAATGTGATGTTCTATGAGGAGGACCTGAGAGAGAGCGGCATAGACGTCACTGACGCCTCAGTGTATTCTGGGATTTGCACTGAGATCTTTAGGGAGGAATCTGTGATTTATCACAGGAAGGTTTACAGCTTTGTGCATCTGAGCTTTCAGGAGTTTTTTGCGGCTCTGTATGTGTTTTTCTGTTATTTACACAAGAACAGTGAAGTTCTGAATATGTTCCTCACAGGAAAGTCCAGAACTCAGTGTGGGAATGTTTCTCTGGATGTGTTTCTGAAGGAAGCAATGAATAAAGCCTTGAAGAGTAAAACTGGACACCTGGATCTTTTCCTTCGATTCCTTCATGGCATCTCACTGGAGTCCAATCAGAGAGTCTTACAGGATCTGCTGATTCACACAGAGAACAACCCAGAGAGCATCAAGAAAATAATCCAAAACCTCAAACGAGGTCAAAAAAACAATGTCAGTCCTGAAAGATGGATGAATCTGACACACTGCTTGATTGAGATGAAGAATAATTCTGTTGTTGAAGAAATGCAGGCATTTTTAAAATCTAAAACAAAAAGAAAAAGTCTTTCTCTTGCACAATGTTCAACATTGGCAAACATGATCCTGATGTCAGAGGAGGTGATGGATGAGTTTGACCCTAAAAAGTACAACATGAATTCAAAAGAGGGGAGATTGAGGCTGTTACCTGCTGTGAGGAACTGCAGAAAAGCTCTGTGAGTTAAAATATGATCATAATATCAACTGAAATGAAATGAAAATGATTTGTAATTTGAACCTAATACCCCCATGTAAGTTCTATTTACAAAAATTAGAAGTGTCCCCAGATTAGAATATTTAAAATAATTATTTTTTTTGTAGTTATAATTAAAATCAAAGTAATTGCATTTCTAAATTTCTGAAGCTTTAAAAGCTGAATGTTCTTTAGGAAATACAGTCTTTTTAACAAATGAATTTACATGATACTTCCATCGTTCATGATTCACTGGATAAGGAATATATATATATAAAAATTTTTCTCTATCCAATATACCCCTCATGGTTCAGTAACTATTTTAGTATAACTTCTCAAGGGACAATACTATAGAAATGAAACTTAAACATATTTTAGAGTAGTCTGTGTGCTGCTTGTATAGCAGTATGGATTTACTGTCCTCTGAAAATAACTTAACATGCAGCCATTATTGTCTAAATAGCTGGCAACAAAAGTGAGTACACGTGATAACAGTTCTATATCTTTTAACCATGCAAAGCCATATGTCCTGTTCATCATGTTCATGTTTTTGTCTGCTTGATGGGACCATACAAATTTGTGTATCTTGTATTAGAGCAGTCAAAATTTGGTGCTTTGAGTACAATTCTTACAATTCATACTGACTACTGAATGTTCAACATGGCACCTCATGGCAAATAACTCACGGAGGATTTGAGAATTAGAATTGTTGCTCTCCACAAAGTTGGCCTAGGCTATAAGAAGATCAATAACACCCTGAAACTGGTCATACAGAGGTTATCCAAGACGGGTTCCACTCGGGTTCCGATCAAAGTAGTTGAGTCCTCGATCTGTGCATCAGGTGCAGAAGCTGGCTTCAAAAAACACGCATGAGTGCAGCATTGCTTTATCGGTTTCAGAAGCAGAAGGTCAGCTTGTCAGTGCTCAGACCATACGCAGCACACTGCAACAAGTCGGTTTGCATGGCTGTCATCCCAGAAAGAATCCTCTTCTGAAGCTGGCTCACAAAAAAAACTGCAAAAGGTTTGCTGAAGACAACCTGTCTAAGAGCATGAATTACTGGAACCATGTCCTGTGGTCTGATGAGACTAAGATAAACTTGTTTGACACAGATGGTGTCCAGTATGTGTGGCGACGCCCTGATGAGGAGTACCAGAAAATTGTGTCCTGCCTACAGTCAAGCATCATGGTCTGAGGCTGCATGAGTGTTGCTGGGACTGCACTTCATTGAGGGAAACATGGATTCCAACATGTACTGTGACATTCTGAAGCAGAACATGATGCCATCCCTTCAGAAACTGGGCCGAAAGGCTGTTTTCCAACATGATAACGACCTCAAACACACCGCCAAGATGACAACTGCCTTGCTGAACAAGCTGAAGGTGAAGGTGATGGAGTGGCCAAGTATGTCTCCAGACCTGAACCCTACTGAGCACCCGTGGGGCATCCTCAAGCGGAAGGTGTAGAATTGCCATGTGTCTAACATCCAGCAGCTCTGTGATGTCATTATGGAGAAGTGGAAGAAGATCCCAGCAACAACCTGTGCAGCTCTGGTGAATTCCATTCCCAGGAGGATTAAGGCAGTGCTAGATAACAGTGGTGCTCACACAAAATATTGTCACTTTGGTCACAGGTTTGATATGTTCACTTAGGGTGTACTCACTTTTGTTGCCACTTATTTAGACAATAATGACTGTATGTTGAGTTATTTTCAGAGGGCAGTAAATCTGTACTGCTATACAAGCTGCACATTGACTACTCTAAAGTATATATAATTTTCATTTCTATAGTATTGTCGCTTGAGAAGATATACTAAAATAGTTGCTGAAATGTGAGGGGTGTACTCACTTCTGTGAGATACAGTAAATGCCCAAATTTTGGAATTTAGGCTTTAGGTTTTTATTTAAATGACCTGAATTTTCCTGGTCTAGAAATCACACTTTTAAAATCAGGCTACCTCATATATGTAGTTTGCGAGGAAGTGAATTAAAATAAGAAGTATCTTGACTAAGGTCAGTGGTTCCCAACCCTGGTCCCAGAGTATTCCAACGCTGCACATATTTGAAGTCTTGGAGTCTTTACTCTCGAGCTGATGAGTTGAATTTGAAAATGTGCAGTGTTGGGGGTCCTCCAGGGCCAGGACTGACCAGAAACTGTCTCTGAGCCTAGTAGTCTAGGCCTTAATGCTATGGTACAGTTTCCATGATAGGAGCATTGAAAACGTTACGTGGCTTGGATGGCTTGCGTCAGAATTGAGGTCCGGAACTATCAGTTTTAAAATTAATTATTGACAAGAGGGCTTTTCACACTTGAAATAGTTAACCCTGTGCCATTGTAAACCTTCACACTGATCATAATTTACCCGGGGTTAACAATTAATCCTGGGTATTTATAAACCAATGTTTCATGCTGTGTATTCATAAACCCTGGGTTAACGTTCTTATTTGCATATTTGCGATGTTAGTGTCATTGATTGTACGAATGCTGCATGCGACCTGTTTACATCAAGGCTCTGCACATACTCATATATTGGTGACTGCTATCAAGATTTTTTCTATCACTTTTTGGACTGTAAAAATAAGAATGACAAGGTCTCTTCTTCACTCCAGTTGGTGAATTTTATGTTGGCATTTAAAATGGTTCCCATCAAACTCTAAAATGACCGTTTATACAATTTTTTTTGTCTGTCCAAAGCATGTGACTATGAGGCACATGATTGGCTCTCTGTTGCTAAGCGTCTAGCCCAGGGTTCCTGAAATCTTGCCCTGGAGGGCCAATGCCCTGCAGAGTTTAGCTCCAACCCTAATCAAACACACCTGAACAGGGCAGCAAGCTAATCAAGGTCTTCAAGATCACTAGAAAATCACAGGGTTTGAGCTAAACTCTGCAGGGCAGTGGCCCTCCAGGACCGGATTTGAGGAACCCTGATCTAGCCATAACAATCTAACAATGCATCGTTTCACCCTGTGCAAGTTTGGCAATGCAATGCAGAGTTAAGGGCACAAAAGAGGCTCTAATCCTGCTCTGGAGCAGGGTTTCATTACCCCGGGTAAAAGCGGTGCTAACCACGCTTCTGAATTACAAGTGTGAAACGTTCCTTTACTCCAGGTAAAAAGCAGGGTTTAGGACGACTATAACCAGTATTTAAGCGCAGTGTGAAAATCAATACTTTTTTCATAATAAACGATTGTATAAACAAATAAAGAAAACATTATACACATAATCTTCATTGAGTATGAAGTCGTGTCTATTTAAATTGGTAAATCTCCCTGATTAAAGACCATGTATAATACTTCTGTATAATGTATAAATGTATAAAGCAGAAATGCTCTTAAGAATAGTCTTAAGCTTTGACTTAAGTGTCAAAAAATTCTTAGTAAAAAGTAGGACTTGTCTAAGAGTAGGAGACTTTTGTAAAGAAGCTAAAAGCAACTTTCAGTAAAGTCTAAGAGGGATTCTTAAGTGCTGACTGAAGTAGGACTTACAGTATCTCACAGAAGTACAGTTTCCTGTAGCTCAGTGTTTAGAGCATGGCACTAGCAATGCCAAGGTCATGGGTTCGATCCCAGGGATTGCACATACTCCGATACAAATGTATAGTGTAATGCAATGTAAGTCGCTTTGGATAAAAGCGTCTGCCAAATGCATAAATGTAAATGTAAATGTAAGTGAGTACACGCCTCACATTTTTGTGAATATTTTATTATATCTTTTCATGTAATAACACTGAAGAAATTACACTTTGCTACAATGTAAAGTACAATGTACAGCTGGTATAACAGTGTCATTTTGCTGTCTCTTCAAAATAACTCAACACACAGCCATTAATGTTTAAACTCCTGACCACAAAAGTGAGTACACCCCTATGTGAAAATGTCCAAATTGGGCCCAAAGTGCCAATATTTTGTGTGGCCACCATTCTTTTCACGCACTGCCCTAACCCTCTTTGGCATGGAGTTCAAAAGAGCTTCACAGGTTTCCATTGGAGTCCTCTTCCACAGCTCCATGACTACATCACGGAGCTGGTGGATGTTAGAGACCTTGCACTCCTTCACCTTCCATTTGAGGATGCTCAATAGGATGCTCAATAGGGTTTAGGTCTGGAGACATTCTTTAGCAAGGCAGTGGTCGTCTTGGAGGTGTGTTTGGGGTCGTTATCATGTTGGAACACTGCCCTGCGGCCCAATCTCCGAAGGGAGGGGATCATGCTCTGCTTCAGTATGTCACAGTACATGTTGGCATTCATGGTTCCCTCAATGAACTATAGCTCCCCAGTGCCAGCAGCACTCATGCAGCCCCAGACCATGACACTCCCACCACCATGCTTGACTGTATGCAAGGAACACTTTTCTTTGTACTCCTCACCTGGTTACCGCCACACATGCTTGACACCATCTGAACCAAATAAGTTTATCTTGGTCTCATCAGACCACAGGACATGGTTCCAGTAATCCATGTCCTTAGTCTGCTTGTCTTCAGCAAACTGTTTGAGGGCTTTCTTGTGCATCATCTTTAGAAGAGTCCTTCTGGGACAACAGCCATGCAGACCAATTTGATGCAGTGTGCGGCGTATGGTCTGAGGACTGACAGGCTGACCCCCCACCCCTTCAACCTCTCCAGCAATGCTGGCAGCACTCATACGTCTATTTCCCAAACACAACCTTTTTGATATGACGCTGAGCACATGCACTCAACTTCTTTGGTATACCATGGCGAGGCCTGTTCTAAGTGGAACCTGTCCTGTTAAACCGCTGTATGGCCTTGGCCACCATGCTACAGCTCAGTTTCAGGGTCTTGGCAATCTTCTTATAGCCTATGCAATCTTTATGTAGAGCAACAATTCTTTTTTTCAGATCCTCAAGAGAGTTCTTTGCCATGAGGTGCCATGTTGAGCTTCAAGTGACCAGTATGAGAGAGTGAGAGCGATAACACCAAATTTTAAACACCTGCTCCCCAGTAACACCTGAGAACTTGTAACACTAAAAAGTCACATGACACCGGGGAGAGAAAATGGCTAATTGGGCCCAGTTTGGACATTTTAACTTAGGGGTGTACTCACTTTTGTGGCCAGCGGTTTAGACATTAATAGCTGTGTGTTGAGTTATTTTGAGGGGACAGCAAATTTACACTGTTATACAAGCTGT